>JAKTWG010000086.1:0-36904 GCA_030560915.1 Pichia sp. NRRL Y-12824 | reverse complement strand
AGACATAAAATGCGTAAATTGAGTTTACTAATCTGTCTCGCAAATAAAATCGAGTCTTATTGTAATGAAAAAAAAGAAAATGAGAAAAAAAAATGCTGCTCACGTGACTATCACGTGACCTTCCCGCACCCGCGCCTTGCCTGCTCACGTGACCTTTTTACCTGCCACACACTGTTCCGGCCCTCTTTTTTTCCACGACGCAGCACCGTGGCGCAGTGGAAGCGCGCAGGGCTCATAACCCTGATGTCGTTGGATCGAAACCAACCGGTGCTACTTTCTTTTTGCTCACGTGTTCTCACTCGGTCCAGCAATATTTACTCTTCCTTTCTTTCGTTCTTGCTTTCTTTTTAACACATCAACCTTCAGCCTTTATCTCTTTGTTGGTTTTCGTTGGCTTTCTTTGCATTCCTTTTCTTTTTCTTTTTCTTCCTCCTGCTTCCTTCTTTCTCTCCAATTGACCCCTTCTGACTGCATTCTTGCGTTTGCCCGTCTGTAATCTTCCCCTTCCTTTCTTCCACTTCCCCAATTTACATCAACCCCGGGGCTTTCCATTTTTCTGGCAGGTTTTTCTTTCTTTTTTTTGTGGCTTTCTAGATCTCACTATACCAAATAATACAATTTTTATTATCATCACACAATGACTGAATATTTAGTTAAAGATGTTACTAGTAATACTTCTGGTATTACTCGTCCCATGTTTGTTCAAGAAATTAAAAAAATTGGTGAAGGTGCATTCGGAACTGTTTTACAAGCAAATTTAAAAAATGCATTATCTGAACCAAATAGTCCTCAAGATATTTGGATTGGTCCTTTTGCAATTAAAAAAGTTCCTGCACAAACTGAATATAAATCTCGTGAATTACAAATTTTAAAACAAACAAATCATCCAAATATTGTCGCTTTAAAATATTATTATAATTATCCTAATAAAGATGATGATAATAGAATTTATCAACATTTAGCAATGGAATGTTTACCTTGTAATTTACAATCTGAAATAAAACGTTATTATTTAAATAAATCAACTTTACCTGAAAATCAAATTAAAATATATACTTTCCAAATTGCAAGGGCGATGAATTATTTACACTCATTCCAAATTTGTCATAGAGATATTAAACCTTCAAATATTTTAATTAATCCTGAAACTTTATTATTAAAAATTTGTGATTTTGGTTCAGCTAAAGTTTTAGAATCAAATCAACCTTCAGTTTCTTATATTTGTTCAAGATATTATAGAGCTCCTGAATTAATTGTTGGTTGTTGTATTTATTCAACTAAAATTGATATATGGGGACTTGGTTGTGTAATGGGTGAAATGTATATGGGTAAACCAGTATTTCAAGGTCAAGAACCAATTTTACAATTAAGAGAAATTACAAAATTATTAGGCCCTCCAACTGAACAATTCATATTTACTTCAAATCCTCAATATAATGGTCCAATGTATTCACATAAAATTTATGCTTCAACTCCTGAAGTTAGATTTAAAAAAGTTTTTAATAATGCTAATTTAGATGCAATAGATTTATTAATGAAAGTTTTAGTTTATAGTCCAATTGATAGATTTGGTCCAAGTCAAATAATGGCTCATGAATTTTTTGATGAAATAAAATCTATTGACTTTACAATTCAATCAAGAATATCTTCAAATCCTTTTAAGATCGATAATTTATTATTTAATTTTAGTGATTATGAATTGAAAACTTTCGGTACTTTACTTACTGCTATACTACCAAGATCATAAATAATTAATTAAATAAATAAATAAGTAAATAAATGTAAGTAATTAATTAACTTTACATACGTCAATATACACACACATAATTAATAAATAACTATGAGAATATATCTACCTTATCTTTTTTTTTTACCTTTAAATCATGCATTATTATTGTGCACACCTTTTATAATGTTAATGATTAATCTAACTATAAAAATTATATACCAATTATTTACTATTTTTATAATTCTAATGAATTATCTTCTTCCATTGTTGAAACAACCCATAAAAGTGTACAACTTGCTAAAACACATAGATTTGCACCAACATTTTCCATACCCATTCCAATTGTTGGCCTTTCAGTAAATCCTTTAACGACAAATTTTAAAATTAAAACTAAAATACTACCACTAAATCCAACAGCTAATAAACTAAATCCAATAAATAAAACAATTCTAGCTTGCCACTGTAATGAACTAATACCTGAATCAAATCCTCCTGAACTCGCACTTATTAATTGTACTTTATCCAATGAATTAACAACAATCATACCTAAAGTTGAACAAATAAATGGAATCCAATCAACAAAAGAAACACGAACTATAGATGCATTTATTGTCTTACTAAAAATTGAAACATCAATCATTTGCCATAATCCTAGTGAATATAAAACACCCGATACATACATCGTTACTGAACGTAACGAATGATGGTTCATATGAAATGGAAGAGAAAATTTAAACAAACGGTTAGAATCAGACATCCTAGACAACCTGGCACACGTCAATTGAGCAGTACCATAAAACAAATCCTGCTTTCAACCATCTTTGAACTTGCACTCTGATAACAGCCACCATTAAATTTACATCATCCTCTTTTGTTACTGTGCGAAAGTTTCTCATTTTGTGCACAACAAAGAGCATGTCGTGGGTGTTCTTTTTATTGTTACATACATTTTTTTATAAAGGATAGTTATGTGTGCACTTCGTATTCCAAGTCCTTGAGCCATGCAGGGATGATAGACCATTCTTCCGGTTGAATCACCCCATTGAACGAAAGTGTACCTGCAACAAGAAGACCAAATGCAAGCATTTGCAAACTATGATAACTTTCCCAACCAATAGCTAAAGATATCATCCACACCAGTAATGTACGACATGTATCAATAGTTGATCTGGATGTAGCACTAAGTAAGTATGTTAATGTAATACCACAAAAATTAAAAATCGAAATTGATAACATAATCATTAATGAACTGTACAAAACAGCAGAATTTCCAAACATTTGTTTAAATGCTGTAATTATATCAAAATAACCTTCACCATAAACAAAAAATCCAATGATCATTGCAAAAAATGTAAGACTGGATCCATATAAACCTTCATATCCAACAATTTCCATTGGTTCAACTTTTAGATATGATAAAATATGTTCTTCAACAACAAATTGAATAGCGGTCATAGTAATACCCAAAAAAATTAAAAACATACCAATAATAATATCTAATGAAACATCACCAGTTGAAAGAATACTTACAACTTTTTTCTGATCTTCAATATATCCACTAAATCCAACTAAAAAGACACCTAAAAAGACAACTAATAAACTGATCCATTCAAGTTTAGTAATACTTTTTTTAAGGAAAATTACTGACATTAAACCAACAATCAAAATAATTGATCCCCTAGTCATTTGATAAATTGAAACAGGTGTATATAATAATCCGATATTCATTAACGTTGTACCTAATAAATCACAAGTTGAAGGAATAGCAAGAACAATTGAATCCTTTAATCCTGGACGTTTCCTTTGATCAACACCAGCATTATCATTTGGAACCAACCTACTTGATTCATCAATTAAATCATTATTATCTTTGGTAGATGTACTGTATTTGTAAATAAGAATAGGAATCCAACAGAACATTTCACCCAAAAACATTTGTAAAGTTTGTAATACTGGTTGATCAAAATACTCCGCTGTTGCTGAATCCAAACAATTTTCAACACATTGCATGTCTTGATATTTCGTCAGTATGGAATTAAGAGATCCCGAAACAACTGTTCCTAAAACAACAATTAAAGTCTGCGCCATATCATTTAGTGGTTAGTATACATATTTCCTCCATATCAAAGCAACCAAAACGTCACATGGAATTCAGTACATACAGTGTAGCCCTTCATCGATACGTCTCTCCTCTGCTTTCCTTCACAATTCCGGGAAAAAACACCGAACCAGCCGTCATAACTCAAACATCTTCCTGGGAGATAAAGAAACCAAAACGCAGTTCCTGGCTGCGGACGAGCATGGCAGGTTTCCTAAAGAGGAAGTTTTGTGGGTCGTTCGGCTTAGATGGTTGTGTTGTGTTGATGGGGACACGGGAACAAAGAGAACGGGTCTAGAAGACACGCCATGGACAGCAGAACACCCGGAAGGGAGCTCCGCATTTCTCACGGTGCTTTGCTTCCGTCGTATCTTCACCATCTCTCCGAAGAGTCTTTGCAGAGTGTTTCTACCGAGTCGAGTTTGGAGTTGGATGTTGACAAGGATGTATCACAACCTTCTCTTGAATTCGATATGGGGAACGAAAACACTTGCTTTCTTTGTAACACTACACTAGACACAAACACTAAAAAATGTTTAAATAAAAATAAAACAAATTTTAATGATGGAAAGTTTAATCATGTATACACGAAACTTTATCATCATCTGAACACAGAAAATAAATTTAAACCTGTACCGTTTTATCTAAGTATTCTTGCAGTTGATGAATCCAATAGACCATTGTCTAAACAAAACACAATTATACCATTTACTGCATCTACAACAGATATACATTCGGAATGTAATCATAATATTAGAGGTAGCATAAATGTTGATTCGCCATTACAACCATTCTATAATCCGTATTTTGCAACTATTGATCTTGCAGGATATGTAAGTAGATTAAATTCTAATAAACATAAGACTATTTCTAATTATCCTGGTATAGAATTAGCAAATATGAAATATTTAGAATTTGGAATTTATAATGATATTGGAGAATTAATGATACATTGGAGAGAACATATAATATTACATGCTTTCCCAAATGAAAGAAGATATGTTCGATATACCAGGTATAATTGTACAAAATGGTATAGTGAGGAATACCCTAATTTTGAACATGAAGAAAATTATATAAGAAATGAAGTAGAACTTTGTCTATTAAATTATCAATCAAGGATTTATTTAGTTGGTTCATTAAGAATTTTATTTACAACAATTTCAACAAATGTTTCTTCACAATGTCAAACTCCATTATGTGTAGGGCCATGGTTTCCATTACCTATGAATCAATCAAGGGTTTGGTTGAATAAACCAAAAGTTAGGGAAACATTAACTTGTTCTCATGGCCCTAATCAATATACTGATATTGGATGCAGTAATTGTATGATGATTGGATTTGGATTTGAACAAATTTTAAAACCTGATATTTTAATGAAACAAGAAAATTTTGGTGTTGATTTAGAAATCATTTGTAAAATTAGAAATGAAAGATTAAAACAAAATACTTCAATATCCGATTAACTTTATAAATAAATATTATTCTTTTTTGTAGATATAAAATATTATGCATTAATTACAAATACAACTCATTAAAAGGTGTTTTACCAGTAAATTTTTTATCACATCCACAAGCTATGCATTTTAAAGGTGCAGAAAATGCAGGATTTTCAAAATCAGCAAGTGAAGCACTAACCTTATCTAATGTTTTACTTGTAACTTTAACTTTAGCTAACTCTTGTCTCCTTTCTTTTTGTGTCATTCCACGAAATCTCATAATATTTTTAACACATCTACCACAATACATATGTCCACATGATCCGAAAAAAACTTTTTTTGATAAATCAATTTCAATTGGTGTAAATCTTTCCCATGCATTCCATGGAGATAAAAATCCTTCTTTTATTAAATTATTAATTTCCTTTTCTGTAGTTATTTCATCCTTTCCATTCTTTTCAGTATATTTTTCAGGTATACCTTCTAATAAAGTTATCCCACATAAAACGCATACATCTATATGATTTTTTTCACCTAAATTATTACTAAATTCATTTTTTAAAGAAATTGAAATCTTCGCTTCTTTTGCCTTTTTATCCTTTTCTGTATTTGCTACTTTATTTCTATTTCTAATACGTTCATTTTCTCTTTCTTCATCTCTTGTTTGTAAAATCCTCATAACATCAGCTGGAACATCATTATTATTATTATCAATCGTTGAAGATATTTGACTTTCTTCAATCATATTAGACATTGGTGAAATTACATCAAATAATGAAAATCCTGAATTCATGTTATTAGTTTCTTGATTTGCAATTGCTTGTAAAAGTCTAAAAACACTAGATACACCACTTAATGGTAAATGTGGATGGTTTATAGGTCGAATATTTGTATTTGATTCTGTTTGTGCTCTAGTACGTAATCTATCACTTATGTTATTACCATTTCTAACAGCTTCACTAGCTCTTCTATTTGCTTCTAATTGTCTTTGTCTTAAAATTTCTTGTGATGTATTTCTATTTCTATCCATACGAATAAAATCTCTTAAATATGAATTATTTCGTCTGGAATTATTATTGGAATTATTTCGTTCATCGCCTATAACCATATTTATCCTTCCACCACCTCGTCTTGTTTCAGTGGATGGAACAAAAAGGGGACCTGATGGAGTATATAAATTATAACCGGTATTGTTCGAAGATACTATTTGAACATCTGGAATTTCACGTTCTCCAACAAATTGAATTTCATCATCATAATCATTATCAGCATTATTAACTACGCTATTATTATTATTATTATCATTATTATTTCTTCTTGATTCAATTAATGATTGTAGATGTTCACGTTGTGCTGCTCTTGCATTTCTAATTGATCTTTCATCTGCAGATAATGCCATCCTAGAATGTGATGAGGTTGTATCTGTTGAACCAACCGTTGCAGTATCTGAATAAAAACCTGAATCGCCTAAACTATTCATTTCTATACTATCAAAATCTTCTGTATCTGATGTAATTAAAATTGGACCGTTATTATGATTATCATCATGAATATGAGAATTTGGATTATTATAAAATGAATGATGATTATGATTATTATTATTATTATTGATCGCTTGATCCATTACATTATTATCATTAGAATATCTTCTAAGTCTATTTAGATGTCGTTGTTGGCGTAATCTTTGACGTTCATGATCTCTTCTAATTCTCCTCTGTTGTTGTCTATGTTGACCTTGTAATAAATGTGCTAAACCAGAATTAGAATCGTTCGAAGGTAATGTAACAGTTGCAGTAATTTGAATATCATTGTCTTCAGCGCCATTATTAGTATCATTATCAAGAGAAGTTGGATTAATAAACTGGATATTAGTATCGTCTGAATTTGTTGTCCGGGAAAGTCGCATATTACGATGCCCCGTAGATGTGGAAAATGACATTCTAAAGATTTATAGAAATAAGTTATGCAAATCAAAACTGAAAAACCAGATCAGAAACAGGAAAAAGAATAAAAAAAGAGAAACCTAATAGGTGGTTTAATGAGCCTAAATGAGATGAAACCGAATCATGATAGGATTCAAAATTCGCTTACTTATATTGTGAGAGAAATTTATTTCAAGTTTTTGCAAAAGATGGTACTATTAGATTTTTTTTTTAAATTTTGATATATAAACTATAAAGGAAAGAGTACATGAGTGTATCGGGAGAATAAAGACGAAACAATTAATATAATATATATGGGGTAAAAAAAGATATTAGCAAGAGAATTATAAACCGCTTCTCTTGTAAACACCGACAACAATACAATGATCTCTTTCATAAGGTTCTAAGGTTAATTGTTCTAAAGGTTTAATTCTTTCTTCTCTCATTTTTTGAACTTCTCTAGCGAAAACGGTTTCAGCATCGACAGTAGAATCAATACAGTTAGCTTTAATTGAGATAACAACTCCACCACCATCTTTTAAGAACATATGAGAATTTAATGCGATAATTCTAGCTTGATCAGGTTGTGCAACATCAGCGAAAACAACATCAACCATACCGATAAGCATACGGTATTTTTGAGGATGTCTTGCATCTTCGACAATTGGAATAACATTTGGTCTCTTCTTTGCCATTGAAATTAATTCTCTACCTGGTCTATGAGAGAATTCAACCGCATAAACTAAACCTTCAGGACCAACAAGATCAGAAACGTGCGATACAGAAGTACCAGAAGCTGCACCAAGATAAAGTACCTTAGCACCTGGTTTAATAAATATTTGATCTAAACCACCCATAATACCTGCAGCAAGCTTAGATCTGAAAGGATTCCAAACTCTATATTCAACTTTAGTAGCTGGAACATTTGGATCTTTAGATGGTTCTTCAACAGAAATTCTCTTTTCTCCGTAAACAGATTCACCAGGTGCAAGATTCTTAGTAACTAATAAATCTTCTTTACCTCTTGCAATGAAAACACCTGCATGTCTGTGTGGTTCAATAACGACCTTTGCACCACCTTTTGCACCACCGAATCCACCTCTAGCACCGCCTCTAGCACCACCTCTTGAACCACCTCTTGGTCCACCTCTTGAACCACCTCTTGAACCACCTCTGGCACCACCAAAACCACCTCTGGAACCACCTCTGCCACCGCCAAAGCCACCTCTTGAACCACCTCTGGCACCACCTCTGCCACCGCCGAAACCGCCTCTGGATCCACCTCTGGAACCGCCTCTACCGCCTCTACCGCCTCTTTGTTCGAAAGCCATTGTTACTTGATGATATGTAAATGTACTGAGTTTGCAAGTGCGAAGCTTGATGAATTGGAAGGAAAGAAAGGGAAAACAAGAAGAAGTAGCAGCATGGAAAAACCAGTCAAGAACAAAACCGTCAAGCCAGCAATGTGCAGGGAAAAAAAAATAAAAAATTTTTCATCTGCGCAAAATGCGTGAAAAAAGAGAAAAAGAGAAAAAGAGAAAAAGAGAAAAAATGCGAAATTCAGTCCGCTTACGTCAGCACCGTCGATCGACGTGAAAATTGAAAATTTCGGCGATCGCCGAATTCTCCGAATCTGGTCTTTTTTCTTTGTTCTTTGTTCTTGTTTTGTATCTTTCTTACTTACTACCGTTGATTCACCGGTTTCTGGACCTGCAGCCACCCTGTTCTTTCTACCCTGCAACAAACACCGCTTTCAAATCCTTCTCCTTCCTTTTTTTCTTATCTTAGCTGACAATCATACAATGACGAAACAAACTATCTTGAACCTAAACAAAAAATATTGCCATCAATTACAATCTAAACCTCTAACTACAAAGGCTTTTACTTTGGTTTTCTTTGCATTACTTAATGAACAACTTGCCTCCTTTTTTGCTGGTGACATTCAAAGGTTGAAAATAACTTCAAAACTATCAATTCCTCATACTTTAACTACAAGAGTCCCATTGATGGGACTATTTGCGTTTTTAATTAATGCTCCACTTACTCATTATGGTTATAAATTTATTCAAAAATTAGTTCCTTCTCCTTTAACTCCTCGTAAGAGACTTTTACAAATTTTATTATCTACGGGTGTTATTACGCCTATATTTTGTGCTTGTTTTGTTTCATGGATCGGTTTAATCAATAATTTAAACTCATTTAAAGAACAGTTAAATACCAAATCTACAATATTTGCAAAATTTAAAAACGTTTTGAAATTGTTTGTTTCCAGTATTAAATCTTCTTTAAAAGCAAATTATATTAAAGTTTGTTCAACTTCTATTTTCACCAGTCCAATTTTTATGATTTTAGCTCAAAAATTTATTATACCTGAAGCTTGGGCTGTGTTCTTTGCCTTTTGTTATTTTATTGTCGGTACTTATAATAATACTAGAGTTAAAATTACTCAAAAAAGGTTAAGAGAACAAAGGGAGAAAAAAGAAAAAGAGAGGGAATTATTAAAAGATCAAGATAATAATAAAAAATTCAATTAGATTTATCTTATATTTATAGACATATATACAAAAAGATACATCATTCATCTTTGTCCATTTTTCTAGCAGGTAAAACTTCTTCAAATGCTTTCTTCCAATCTTTATATTCACACCATTTGAGTAATAATTCAACAACATGCGCAGTTGTTAAAACTTTACGACCACTTAATTTGATGTATTCATCAATTGGAAGTCTTAAAATACGTACTCCTTTTCCTAATTTTTCTGCTGTACCTTTACATAAATTCTTATGACGACCCTTATCGACAATACCACCAACAATATAAATTTCTCCTGGTTTAAGCTCACTGATTTTTTCATCAGTATCTGCAGATAAATAAACGACATTAGAATAATCTAATTCAGTCGTATTTTCTTGAGTTTTTTCTTCAGCCTTTTCTTCAACCTTTTCCTCTTTTTCATCATCTCTCCATGTTTTAAGAACATCAATTAAACTCGATTCAGTAAGTCTTGCACATTCTGGATCCCAATTTGCATAATCTGGTAAAACTTTATCAAATCTTTCTTTGAGTCTTTTATCCAAACCGCTAATCACTAATTTTGCAGCAGGTGCAATATCTACTTTTTCTAAATCATCATTGTCTTGTGCTTCATTTTCAACTAATGAGTTTTGTTTTCTTTCAAGTTCATTTGAATAATATGTTTTAACAGCTTGTCTATTTGAAGAATAAGCTCTAGTAATTTGTGAACTCAAACTAACAACTTCCTTTTCATTCATATAATCATCATATGCACAATCAATAATCACACCGATTTTTTTATTAACATCAATTGGATCAATGATAATTTTAACATCATCATATTCAATCTTTTTGGTAATTTTATTCTTATTCCTTGGTTTAAGTAAATGATCATATTTTTCTCCATTTGCTTTCAATTTATCAATTTCGAATCGACGTTCCGCATCTTTACTCTTTTTCAGTTGTTTTCTATGTTCCCTGTATTGATCTTTTGTTTCTTCATGTCTTTGCTTTCTTAACATTTTCTTATATGCGGACTTGGTCATTCCTTCAGGCGGAACCAACTTTTCGCCCGGCTTTCTAGTTTCTGCATTTCCACTCATTCCAGTTCTTTGATCTGTTCCTACACCAAAGCACGCCTAGCACAACATGCCCTTGCTCTCTTGCTCTTCTTCCCCCCCCCAGCCGCCAAACCAGCGTTATCTCTGAAAAATCACACAAAAGAAAAAAATTTTCAATCCTCGAAGAACAATCGCCGTGGCAGAATATGAATTACATTTGTTCTCTACAAGGTCAACCTGATGTTCTTTCTTTTAGAGGGGTATTTCGGGCTATTGAACGTGTTCTGCACACACTCAAACAGCCATGGCACCCCCTCCTACACCGTTTATCAACGCACAGGCCGTTTCAGGAATTACCGGCTCTATTTCAATTGCATGTTGGATTATCGTCTTTGCACCGCAAATTTACCAGAATTTTGCACGTAATAGTGCTGAAGGTTTATCATTATTGTTCGTCGTATTATGGCTTTTAGGTGATATCTTCAACGTTATTGGTGCTATTCTGCAAGGGGTTTTACCAACTATGATTATTCTTGCAATATATTATACTTTAGCTGATATTGTTCTTCTATGGCAATGTCTCTATTATGGTCATGGTACAAAAAAAGTTGATGCTATTCATTTATCTCCAGCTAATCCATTAAATAGTGAATGTGAACCATTACTTGAAGCAGTTTTATCAAATGAACATCCACATCATCATCATCATCATCAAGTTGACCCAGAATCTGCAATGGAAGTTATAGTGGAAACAGATACAAATAATGTTACAAGTTATACTGATACCAATGATTCAAGTGATGAAGATGATGAATGTTCTTCAATTTCATCTACATCTTCTATTCAAGATTTTGATTTAACTTACAACTTAATTATGGTTTCACTTGTTGTCATTGCCGGTTTTGGTGGTTGGTATTTTGGAGATTCTGGAAGTAGTTCAACTCCATCACCACCAAGAAATGATGATGATTGGGAATATAATCCATTAGCTCAAATTTTTGGTTGGTTATGTGCTGCATTATATCTTGGTTCAAGAGTTCCACAAATTTTACTTAACTTTGAAAGAAAATCATGTGATGGTATCTCATTTTTATTTTTCTTATTTGCATGTCTAGGTAATATCACTTATGTGGTATCCATTCTTTCTGTTTGTACGGGTAAAAATTATCTGTTGGTTAATTCTTCTTGGTTAGTTGGTAGTTTTGGTACTTTATTTGAAGATTTCATTATTTTCTGCCAGTTCTTCCTCTATAACAAAGCAGGTGTCGATGACAGTGATGAAGACGATGAAAATGCGACTGAAGATGCTTAATTATTCTTTTCTTTTCTTTCCTAGACGATACATTACAATACTAATAAAAAAAAGTCAATACATATTACATAAAAGTTCTCTATCTATATCTATATTTCTATTTAAATTCACGGTTCAATGCTTTACGAGGTCCCTGTACCATTTACTACGTACTCAGCAAAATAGAAACGCGTCGCGCAATGCAAATGACAGTTGTTGGCCATGTTTCGTTCTTCTTTCTGAGTAATACACTCTTTTCTTTTTCTTTTATGGGATGCAGCTCTAGTAATATTATATAATATTCAATAAAATCATGTCTGCTAACGTCTACAACGAAGAAACGGAAACCCAACCATCTATTTACCGCTCTTATTTGCGTTTGCCACCTACCCAACAACGTACTGTTCGTGCATTATTAAGAAATGGTAATAAAAACTCATCATCTTATTATACAATTTTTGATGAAGATGCGGTGTTAGCTGCTGAAATTGTTTATTCTACACATTCAGTTTTAAAATCATCTCCTTTAATTGCACATCCTAAAGATTTGGATAGGAAAGTTTGTATTCAATATTTACCATTATCAGAACAAACTTTTTCAACATTATTACAAACACTTATTTTAGATAAAAATTATAAAGTTGAAGTTTATTCAATTGAAGATAATAAGAATCATAATTGGAAATTACTTAAATCTGCATCTCCTGGTCATTTAGAAGAAATTGAAGATTTATTGTTTGCCAATACTACAAATAATGAAAATGAATCAAATTCTAATTCAAACTTAGAAATTGCATCATCATCAATTATTGCAGCATTAAAATTAGTTTCATCTTCAAAAGAAGGTAAAAAAATTGGATTAGCATTTTATGATCCAAATTTAAAATTTTTAGGATTATCTGAATATCCAGATACAGAATTATTTTCAAATACTGAATCAATTTTAATTCAATTAGGTATTAAAGAATGTCTTATTCAAACAACACCAACATCAAATAATGATCCTGAATTTGCAAGATTCACTCAAACTATTGATAGATGTGATATTTTAATTACACAAGTTTCATCATCTACATTTAATTCTAATAATTCTGATCAAGATTTAGTTACATTATCTGATAATGAACATATTTTAGCAACTTCTGAATTAGCATCATTAACTAATGCATTATCATCATCAAATGCATTAATTTTATACCTTGGATTATTAGGAAATGATTCAATTAGAGGTTCAATTAATATTAATAAATATGATCTTGAAAAATATATGAAATTAGATGCAGCTGCAGTTCGTGCATTAAATTTATTTCCAACTGGTAATAATTCTTCAATAATTGTTAATTCTTCAGGTATGTCATCTTCACCTACATCTATTTTTGCCCTTCTTAATCAATGTAAAACATCTGGAGGTTCAAGATTATTATCACAATGGATTAAACAACCATTAATTAATGTTAATGATATTAATGATCGTCATTTACTTGTTGAATGGTTTGTTCAAAATTCAGGACTTTTAGGTAATATTAGAGGAAATTTTTTAAATTCTGTACCTGATATTTCAAGATTATTAAGAAAACTTACAGGTAAAAGATATTCAGGACTTGATGAAGTTGTAAGATTATATCAATTAATTAAGAATTTAAATCAATGTAAACAAATTTTATATGATGGCTTAGATGATAGTAATGAAAATATTAAATCTTTAGTTGAATTATTTTGGTTAAATGGCTTAAATGAATATATTGAAATTTTAAGTAAATTTACAGATATGATTGAACAAACAGTTGATTTAGAATCACTTGCTAATGCAACATCAATTGCATCTTCATTATCATTAATTCAAATAAATCCTGAATATGATGAAAAATTAATGGAATTACAAAATGAACGTGAAAGAATTGAAATTGAAATGCATAAATTACATGAAGATGCAGCAATTGATTTAGGTATGGAAATTGATAAAAAATTAAAATTAGAACAAAATACTAATCATGGTTGGTGTTTTAGACTTACAAGAAATGATTCTGGTGTATTACGTGGTAAATCTAGTTCATTAAAGAATAAAAAATTATCAAATTCACAATATCAAGAATTACAAACTGTTAAAGCAGGTGTTTTTTTTACAACTATTGAACTTTCATCATTATCAAAAGAATTTGAAAGAATTATGGAATTATATTCTAAACAACAATCAAGTATCGTTTCTGAAATTAGATCAATTTCAATTACTTATGTTCCAATTTTTACTAAACTTTCAATTGTTTTAGATAATCTTGATGTTATTTCATCATTTGCAGTTGTTGCAACTTGTGCACCTATTGAATATATTAAACCTAATAAAATTTGGGGATTAGAAGAAAAAGATAGAAAAATTAGAATTTGGCAAGCTAGACATCCATGTTTAGAAGTTACTGAAGGTGTATCATTTATTCCAAATGATTATGTTTTAGGTCCAAATGAAGAAGAAAAAATGAATAATAAAGTTAAAAGTGAGAATGGTGATATTTGGGATTCAGGTAAAGATTTTTATTTAATTACTGGACCAAATATGGGTGGTAAATCAACATATATTCGTACACTTGGAGTTATTTGTTTAATGAATCAAATTGGTAGTTTTGTACCATGTTTAGAAAATTCTGAATTTGCAATTGTTGATGCTATTCATGCAAGAGTTGGTGCATCAGATTCACAATTAAAAGGAGTTTCAACATTTATGGCTGAAATGCTTGAAATGTCATCAATTATTTCATCTGCTCATAAAGGTAGTTTAGTTATTGTTGATGAATTAGGTCGTGGTACAAGTACTTATGATGGATTTGGCCTTGCATGGTCAATTAGTGAATATTTAGCTAAAAATATTAAATCTTGGACATTATTTGCTACACATTTTCATGAATTAACAGCATTATCTAATGAATATAAGAATGTTGGTAATTTACATGTTGTTGCACATGTTGATGAAGGTGATAATAATAAAGATACAACGGAAACGGAAGATAATGTTACTTTGTTGTACAAGGTTGAACCTGGTATTAGCGATCAATCGTTTGGTATTCATGTTGCTGAACTCGTTAAGTTTCCTCAAAAGATCATTGCCATGGCAAAGAGAAAGGCAAAGGAATTGGATGAGGACAAAGCTGAAGGGGTTGCAACAGAGACCGATGCGGAGACCGAGGTTTTTATCAAACGTGGTAAATACAGCAAGGAAGAGTACGTCGAAAGTCGGAAAGTGTTAAAGAACATTCTCAAGGAATGGAAGGCCCGTGTGATGGCAGCGGGCGGGCTAGAGAATCTGGCCAGCGGAGAGGCACTTGCTATTTTGCAGGAGCTGACGGCCAACAAGGCCAGCGGCGTGCTCCAGGAGAGTCTGGCGTTGTAGCAATGCCCTGCAAAAGAGCCAAAAGAGCCAAAAGAGCCAAAAGAGCAGCAAACACGGCCAGATAAGAACCGAAGAAAGATCAACAAGCAGAACCGGCGCGCCGAGTCGGCGAAGACCGAGCGGTAATTATAGGGGGTGAAGATTGCAGATTTGGGTTATGTTCAGGATCAAAGTCAGAGTTGGTGGCTGCCTTGCTGCTTTGCTGCTGGCGTTGACACCCGTTTGCTTATCACGTCCACACAGCACCTCTGTTCGTCTCTGTGTTCCTCCCTCTCTCAGGTGTCTACTCCGTGTCTGTCCTGTTTGCTGCCAAGTTCTTTCGTTTTACATATCCGTCGTTTCTTTTTATTATCTGCAGCAACCACGATTTACACTCTTTTTTCAGCAATATCTCATTCACTTTCTATATTTTTTTAATTCAACTCCATGTCTTCTGCAATCTCATCCACACACGTCGTTATCGATGGTGTCGTTGTTCCTGCAACTATCATATACTCCGTTACATCTGGTAAAATCATTGAAATCTTATCCAGGGTTTTATCATCCGAAGACCCTTTTATTGAACAATACGATGTCAAATCATATCGTAATTTAACTCCATTAATCATTATGCCAGGTCTTGTTGATTCTCATGTTCATCTCAATGAACCTGGTCGTACTGATTGGGAAGGTTTTGCATCAGGTACTCAATCTGCTGCTTCTGGTGGTGTTACTACTGTTATTGATATGCCATTAAATGCTATTCCACCAACTACAAACATTAAAAATTTAAATATCAAATTAGAATCTGCAAAGAATCAAATTTGGGTTGATACTGGATTTTGGGGTGGTTTAGTTCCTGATAATTTAAATGATTTACTACCATTAATTAATGCAGGTGTTAGAGGTTTTAAAGGTTTTATGATGGATTCTGGTGTAGATGAATTCCCAATGATAACTTCTGACTATATTGATAAAGCATTATCAATAGTTAAAGGTAAAAGTACAATGTTAATGTTTCATGCTGAAATGGAGGGTGAAGATAAACATGAAAATGATGATGAAACATTAAATAAATGTTGTCAACAAGATCAAAAACATTTAAGTTATGAAGGTTTAACCGAATCTCAAGCTGATGCATTATCTAAATCTCCAATTTTACAAGCTGTTGAACCGTTAACTGGTAAAATTAGTAAATTGATTAATAATACCTCTACAAATGGTGAATTTATTGATGAAGTAGATGATATTACACCATTACAATTAGCAACTAAAAAATCTTTAATTCTTGAAGATGTTGATCCAACTGCTTATTCTTCCTTCCTTGCATCACGTCCTGATTCTTTTGAATGTAATGCAATTCATAAAATTATTAAATGTCTTGTAAAACAACCAACTACAAAAGTACATATTGTTCATTTAGCGACTCATGAAGCATTACCAATGATTAAACATGCAATGGAAACTTTAAATTTACCATTATCAGTTGAAACTTGTTTCCATTATTTATCTTTACGTGCAGAAGAAATTCCAAATGGTGCAACTCAATTTAAATGTTGTCCACCAATTCGTAGTGATGAAAATCGTCGTTTACTTTGGAATGCACTTAAAGATGAATTAATTACTTCTATTGTATCTGATCATTCCCCATGTACTCCAGAATTAAAAGGTTTAGAAAGAGGTGATTTCTTTGAAGCTTGGGGTGGTATTGCATCTGTTGGTTTTGGTTTACCTTTATTATATACTGTTGGTATAGAACAATTTGGTATTAAAATTACAGACATTGTTAAATGGTGTTGTGTTAATACTGCAAAACAAGTTGGCTTATCTCATAGAAAAGGTCGTATTTCGGTTGGTTATGATGCCGATTTTGCAATTTTTGATACATCAATGAAATATACAGTTGAAAATGCAAGAACCTTTTTTAAGAATAAATTAACTGCATTCGATGGTAAAATTTTAAAAGGTAGAGTTGTTGAAACTATTTTACGTGGTAATTCAATTTATGCTCTAGGTAAAGGTTTATCTGAAGTTCCACGTGGTACTTTATTATTAGAACCAAGAACTGATTAGAGTTAAAATATAAACATTTTATTTGTCATTCGTTTTATTATTTCCTTCTATATAGACAATTAGACGTTTTTTTTATATCCTTTTTTTTTATTATACAATTTTTACTACTCTTTTAATATATTATTTTATTGGGTTACTATTTAGTAAATATTTCGTTTTATAATGCTATTCTATTCTATCCTATGCTATTATTATTATTATTATTATTATTATTATTATTATTATTATTATTATTAATATTACTATAAATAATTTTTTAATTTTTCTTTTTTTTTTAAACGCCATATCTTTGATGTAATGTTTGTCCAGATGCAGTATTTGCAATAATTCTATCCCATTCGGCACCTAAGCCAGATTTTAATCCAATAAATAGAACTTTAAATATTTCAACTAATTCAACAGTTGGTTCATGATAATTTGCAATCATATCAACAATTGCATGTAAATTACCTAAATCATTAGTAATTTCTGGATGTTTCATAATTATATTACACATACCATTAACTGCACTCGCCTTTTCTTCATTATCTTCTAATCCACTAATTAATTCACACCACATAATTAATACATCTTGTGCCATAACTGATGTTTGATCAGGATAATAAATACCAAATCTACCTATTGTAACTGCTGTATTTTCTAATAATGTAAAATCTGCATTGAAATCATGAATTAATGGTTCTAATAAACGTAAGAAATTAGTTAAATATTGATCAATTAAATTATTATTTGAACGAATTGCAATTTCACCTAATGCCCAAATTGCATTATTACATGCAGCAATTGATTCATCATTTAATTTACCAATTTCTTGATAAATACAAATCATTAATGGTTGAATAAAAGGTAAAACTAATAAATCAAATAAATAAATTGCACAATCTCCAATTAATGCATAAGCAGATTGTCTAACATCATCAACATTATCATCTAAACATGTTAAAATTAATTCCATTAATGAGTATTTCGTTTTAGAATCATTATGACTAATTAATTCACCAGAATGTGATGTTAAACCTTGAATTAAACCATCAATTAAATCTAATGATGTAACAATAAAATCTTTTTCAGGTGGAATAAATGAAGGATTTCTATTTGCAATTTTATCTTGTTCAATACAATCATGTAAAATTCTAATTGCACGTTCATAAACAGGCATTGCACAATTTGCAAATGTTTCACCAATTGTTGCAGCAACTGATGACATACATTCTAATAATGGCCATAAATCTTTATCAGAATCATCTAAAGTTTGCCATTTTTGAAGTAATGGAGGTAATAATAAATCAATATATGATTGATTATAACGTAATTCATCACCAACTTTTTCAACAAATGTTTGAATTGTATCATATAAAACAATTAAATTTTTCCTACGATAATTTGCAAAATATGCTTGAAAATGATGTAATAAAGGTTCAATAAATTGTAATAATAATTGAGGTTCAGATGATTCAATAAAATCAGATAATGAAGAACATGCACTTTCTTGAACAACTTTTTTCTTATCTAATGCACAATCCATAATTGCTTGAAATGTAGGTGTAAAATAATTTGCAAATGATCCACCAACTGTTGCCTCTGAACAAACCCAAACTGAATATCTACCTAATGTCCAACATGCAATTTGTCTAACTCTTGGTTGTTCATCTTTTAATCTATCAACGAGGAAAGGAATTAATTCAGGTAATTGTTGAGTTGCATGTTGTAATGCAGCTTCTGAAATTGCACCTAATGTTAAAATTGAAGCTTCACGAATTGGCCATTGATTTGCATTCATATTTAATTTAATTATTGGGAATGAATAATGTAAAACTTCTTGTGAATATGATGTTGATAAAATATCAACAGTTGCAGCAGAACATTTTCTTAAATTCCAAGTATAAGAATTATCAAAATCATCATCTTCATCATTATCACTATCATCATCATCACTATTATCATCATTATCACTATCATTATTTAATTTGTTATTACTATTATTATTAGTATTATTAATGTTATTTGTAGTTTCTTTCTTGACAGCTTTATGTTCCTTTGATTTAGCCATTTGTGGTTTAATATCTTCATCTTTATCTTCAGCGCCATCATCTTTTAAATCTTCAGTTTCCATTAATTCAACATCATTTTCATCATAAACCATTTTCTCTAATAAAACAGGAATTAAATCTTTTAAATAAGGTTGAACTAATTCTGGTGGTAATTCACTTGTACTCATAGCTAATAAAAATTCAGCAGCTTGTAAAGCAACAATTTCATCACCTTGTTTAACCATATGAGTACACCAAGAGACAATACCTGACCAATGTTGATATAATTTTTCAGGCCATTTTTCTAATATACCAACAAAAATTGCAGCAATTGCTTTTTGAACTTCAATATCAGAATTATTTTCTTGACATAATGTGAAAACTATATTAAGAATTGAATCAATATTTGTAAAAACTGTATTTGATCCAACATTGATACAATAGACTAAACAATTTAAAAATCTTGATTTAACTTTTGAAGGTAATGAAGGATTAGGAATCATTGTAATTAATTTAGGAATTAATAATTGCATAGGAACAATTACTCCTGATGATGTGTTAATTTCATATTCTAATAATCTACTTGAATCCTCACAAATTGAAACTAATGCTTCAGATGAACCATCAACTGCATTATTACCCGCAGCACCTGACATTAAAGTAATTAAATCAGGAATAACAGTTGGCCAACCATGAGTACCAACAGCACGAAAAACTGCACTGATGATACCAGCAGTAATATGTCGTACAAAAGTACTATCAGATAATAAACCATGAGGGACTAATTCCAAAATATTTGCCTGTAATTCTTGCTTTTTGTATTTAAAGTTTTTAACAAGATCATTTTTTAAATAGATACCTGCAGAAGCACGTGTAGAATCGTCAATCTCAGAAGATAGTAAAATATGAAGCAAATAATTATCAAAATCAGCAATACCTTTAGCTTGAATTAACGCATTCGTTGCATCTTGTCTTGTACGAGCGTCAGAGGAAAGTGTTCCTGCAAAGATATGGGCAAGCTGTTGCAGACTGGACATGTCCGGCGCCCAGGATAACGAGGAAGGGTCCATGTGTAATAAGAAATGAAGGCGGTGGGTGCTGAAGGGCAAAAGACACAAGACAGCACGGAAAACTGTTGCAAATAACAACACTTTTAAGGTACCCCCAAAATCATGTTGGCAATCGAAAAGTAAAATTTTTCACAGCGATTTTCGCATTTTCGCATTTTCGCATTTTCTCATTTTATTTTTATTTTTATTTCTATTTTTATTTCTATTTCCATTTCTATTGGTTCTATACAGTTTACACTACCGATTTCATTACGGTTGGACTATTTGTTGCGAATGTCCGCCAAAAGGGCGTCCAGCTGCTTCATGTGTGCAAACACAGGGCCAAAGAGAAGCTTGGTTTGCGGGTGGAGAGGATCTTCCTTTCCGACTTCCAGTTTCTCCTCATCTTCGATTTCTGTTTCCGTTTCTGTCTCCGTTTCTAGCTCGTGTCCGAGTTCATTCTCCTGTTCACTGTTATTTTCGTTTTCGTACTTGTTTTCTTTATTGTTCTTGTGATCGTTCACATTTCGTAGAATCATATTCGATCGATATCCTTCTGCTAAACCATTAACATTGGATGAGTTGTTTTTTTGCGGAGATGCAGGATTGGGCGTTATCGTTCCATCATCCAATGTAATGAATTCAGGATACATTTCAAGTAAATCATCTAACATTTTTAAACTTTCAAGTCGATTTGATTCTATATGTTTATTATTGGAATTTCGTATTTTAGAAACATTCAATCCTTTTTGAACTGATAAACGAGGTTCTGGAGGAAGTTGTAAACTATCTGAAGATCCTGAACATGTACTCAATGTTATATTATTAATATCATTCTTTGTGGGTGTACTTACTAAAGAGTTACCACCTCCACTATCAGCACTACTACTTGGAGTTAATGTATCGGGGCTTATAGGTTTAATTTTTATCTCTTCATGTTCTTCTTCTTCTTTTTCAAGTTCATCTTCCTTTTCATCTGATGAATATCGATAATCATCTAAATTCTTTATTAAGAAATTTTTCCTTTTTTTAGGAATTATCAATGAAGTGGTTTGACTGTTTAGTTCATCATTTTCAGTTAGATCAGTATTTGAAGAATTTTTATCAATAGGAAAATCTCCATAATTATCTAATAAACTAAAAGAAGAAGAGTCATAATTTCTATCAACATCATTTTCATCATTTTCATCATTTTCGTCATTTTCATCATCATCATTATTATTAGCTTCTATTTCAATATCAGATTGTTCTTCATCTATACTATCTATACTAAACGAGTGTTCTTGAATTTCATGTATATCAGCAAAAGAAACTGTTTTTTTGGTATAATCGCTATCAATATCAGTATCATTATCATTATATAAAGGTTTTGGCTTTTTCAGAGAACCTTTT
Source organism: Pichia sp. NRRL Y-12824 (assembly GCA_030560915.1). Lineage (NCBI taxonomy): Eukaryota > Fungi > Ascomycota > Pichiomycetes > Pichiales > Pichiaceae > Pichia > Pichia sp. NRRL Y-12824. Next base: position 14,947 of record JAKTWG010000086.1, on the reverse strand, counting down.
CTTTCTATGTTAATTGAAGTTAAACTTTCATTTGGATTTAGATTTGAATTTGATACTTCGATAAATGAATTGTTTAATGGGTAATCTGTACAAAATAGTTTTTTTTCATCTTCATATTTTAAACCTTTATAACCACCTCTTTCAAGAATTTCATTTTTCCAACAATTTAAACGTGCTAGTCTTTCAGAATAAGTTTCTAAGATTTCAGCAGGTGCAAAACCTATTCGATTATTATCAACTTTTTTGATTAGCCACCAATAAGAATCTGTATCGTTTAATAAAAGAACGGAATCATTTTTTAAAAGTGGTAAATGTGATGGATCTGGTCCACTAAAATCATATAATGCATATAGTTTAGTGGGATCTAATTCTCTTGGTGGTGAAGATGGTGGAGATGGTAGCATTGCATGCATATAATCTGATAATTTATCACTAGTCAAATCTTCCATTGAATTTAAAGAATCATTACCCATATCAACATCACTATCATCACTATCATCACTATCATCACTATCATTGTCATCATTATCTTTTTCTTCAACTTCATTTTCCGATCCCTGCTGCTCTAGCTGCCCTTCTCTATCTAAATAATAATTGTCAACTTCATCAATGAAATCACTAACTTTAATCGAATTATTTTCATTATTTTCCCATGTGTCATCATTTTCAAGAGTATCATTATTTGAGACATTTGCATTAGAAATACGCAATGATCTGTATAATTTATTCTGAAATTCTGGATCTGATTCCAACGTGTTTAAATTCACGTGATTTATCAAATGATTGTTCTCTTCAATGGCATGCAAATTAGGATTATGAATGACAGTAGATGCAGCCGAAGAAGAAGAATTGGATTGGAGATCAGGATCCTGTACTCCGAGTTTGTTCAACGAAGAAGAAGATGAAAGAAGCGGTATGTTCTTCAAGTCGTGTAGGGAAAAATCGTCAACCTCGTTAACATCTACGTTTGTATTAGTCTGTGTGTGTGTGTCTGTGTCTGTGCTGGTGCCCGTGTCAGCGTGTGTATTGTGTGAGTTGTGTGTGTCGTGTGTGTCGTGTGTGTCGTGTGTGTCGTGTGTGCTGCCTGAATGCAAGGCCAGCAGGTCGTTCCGAGAGAGTCTGGACCAGTCTCGAGTGTCCATGTGTGTGTAAGTGTGTGTAAGTGTGTGTAAGTGTGTGCGGTGTGTGTGTAGTGCCCAACCCTGGCAAGCCCGACCAGAAACAGCAGCAAGATCAACACAACAACAAACAACACAACAACAACAAACAACAACAACAACAACAACAAAACAACAAAACAAGAAAACACTTTGCCCTCGCCCGAACGCCTTGTTTTTTCTCTTCTGTTCTGTTCGGTTTCTTTCTGTCTTCTTCTGTCTTCTTCTGTCTTCTTCTGTCTTCTTCTGTCTTCTTTCTGTTCGTTGTTCCTTTCTTCTTCTTCTTCTTCCCCCACCACAAACACACTCCAATGTCCTACCACGCTCCTCAAGGCCCTCCTCCTCAAAACCAAGGCTACTACGGCAACCAGCCTCAAGAAAAAGGCATGTTCTCTCAACAACAGCCTCCTCAACAATACTACCAACAACAACCACCTCCTCAACAATACTATCAACAACAACCACAACCGGTCTATGTTCAACAACAACAACCACAAAAAGGTAACAACAACGATTGTTGTATGGCTTGTTTAGCAGCTCTTTGTATCTGTTGCACTTTGGACGCTTTGTTCTAAACGTTTTATCATCAAGTCACTGTCACCCAATTATTACACTCAATTACACTCAATTACATCCAAAATACATCCAATTATACTTTTTTCTTACTCAATGCTCTTTTTTTACTTATCTAATTTTAAAAAATTTCAATTTGTCTGTATCAATAAATAATATAGCATTATTTATAAACACACTCCCCCTTTTCACATAGTATGTATACTTTGATCTTTATATTAGCTTTATATCTCTAGTTATACATCGTATTCAACAAGGATTGTCTCCTCACTGCTCATCCTAACGTCCCGAGTTTCTGCGTAACACTGATCACTTTCACTTTCAGCTTCAGTTTCAGCTTCAGTTTCAGTTTCATCTTCAGCCCCGTCGTCGTTTTCAGCCTCGTCTTGAACTCTTTGCGCAAATTCACCATACAAACCCTGTTCTTCTCCAGCCTCTTCCTTCTCTATATTATTTAAGATACTAGTCAACTTTTGTAACTTCCAAGCAACCTTTCTTGAATAATTGTAAATTTCAGGAAATGAAACAAATAAACATGCAAACCTTTTAATCAAATCCATAATTTCTTCCGTTTCTTGTTTGCATTCCTGAATTTTACCATTAATTGTTAATACCCATTGCAAAATTTCTTTATCTTTATTAGTCATTTCCTCAATTATACTTATATATTCAAAATTTTTAGCCCTTTGTTGTTTACAACAGTTTTTTAATGATTGATATTTTAGTAATTGTTTAATCATTTCATCTTTATACAGCTCAACTATTTCATTTATTGAAATATCTTGTTTAAATATTTTTAACAAGATTTTAAGATTCATTTGAATTGCAATTTCTTTTAATTTATCAGTATCAGTATCATCTTCCTCCATAATTTCAATGATTTTTCCTTGATATATAAAATTAAATTCTCCATATTTAGTAGTTCGTATAGTAATATCCATAAATTTATTTTCTGGGTCATTGAAATGTTGAATTAAATCTTTAAGATCACCTTTTACATATTTTTTAACAATATCTTCTGTTTTAAATAATTGGCCGATTTGTACATCAATGCTTTGAAGCTGATCATCCAATTCTACAATATGATCATAAATTTTTTCCTTCTTTGAATTATGTATTATTTTCACTTTCTGTAAATATTCATTAATTTCATTAATAGATTTTTGGTAAGTTTGTTTAAGATTTTTTTCTTTATCCTTTTGTGCTTTAATTAATACAATCTTTTCCTGTTCAAAATTTTGCTTTATATCATTTGAATATTTTTCAAGATTCCCAATTTTTTCAACAAAATGATTCTCCTTATCATGGTGTTTATCAATATCTTCATCTTTTTGTTCTATATTAGATTTATATTCTTCAATTAATTTTTCAAGGTTACTGATTTGAACTTTATAAACTTTTTCTTTATCATTAAATTCTTTTTGCAACTTTCCCTTTAAATCATCCATGTCCTTTTGCTTTTTAATATCATCTATCTTAATTTTACTTTCATATTTAGATTGAATATTCAAATTTTCACCATTCTGTTTTTCTAATTTTTCCACTTTTTCATTCAAATTCTTTATGGTCGATTCATATTGATCACTATTTTTTTTCAACTCAAAACCATATTTTTCTTTAAGTTTAGTTTCCATTTCATCAATATTTTTCCCTAAGCTTTCAACTTCTTGATTTAACACCAAAATTTCTTGTTGATACTTATCTTCAGTTTTTTTAATTTGGAATTTATACTTTTCAATATCGTTATTTATTTTTGAAGTATTATCAGCTTCATTTTTAATATCATTACTCAATTTTTCAATGACATCATATAAGCTTTTTGTTTTAATTTCATATTGTTCGTTATCATTTGAAAGTTTATTATTTAAACTAGTTAGTTCTCTAATTTTTAATTTTAATTCTTCAAATTCTTTAAAAAATTTAACTTCTCCAGTATTTGATGCACCTGAAACATTCATCCATCCTCCATTACCCAACATTGCACTCTCCAAATTAGAACTAATTGAACTTTTGATTTCTTCGATATCTGTTCCTGCAGTTAATTCAACATAGTGATAATTAGCTTCAATTGTACACCATTTTTTTAAACTCAATTTAGAATTATTATCTAAATAATTTATTTGACTTAATCCCCAAGATCCCCTTTTCCCTAATATTCCAACACAAAATATAACAGACATATAAATATACAATTGATCAACTAAATCTTTAAGATCAACTAAACTTATATTGTATACTTCTGAAGGTATTTTCTTATCAATTGTATACTCATCTCTATCAACATTTTTTTTCTTTTCATATTTCATTAATTCTTTTCTCTTTAATGTTTTATTATCATCCTCATCATCACTGTTATTGCTATTTAACATTCTTTTGGCATTTTTATACATTTGTTTACCGATAGTCTGAATATTGTAACTTTCAATTTCTTTCAATCCATTTAACTCATCTGACCAAGCGCTTACTACTTCAATATCTACTTGAGTAAGGAAATCGTTCAAAACATTAACCTGCAATAAATTTAATTCTTCGGTTTCTGATTCTTTAATTATACCTTCCTTTTCTGGATCATCATCATAAATACGTTTCATTCCATCATGTTTATTAAACTCAATTGAAATTAAATCCAAAAATTTCTCTAGTGGTGTTTTTTTTAACATACTAATTTGATCCGACAAAGTAAGTACATGTGATGATTTTTGTTTTGAAACTTTCTCATCTATTCCTAACAAACAATCCAAAATAACATCAAGAAACTCAGGCTTAAAAAAATATGAAAGTTTGGTTTGTTTAGGAATTTCAAATACCTGAAATTCTCTTAACTGTATTATCATTGTTTTTAATGTTAGTGAATCTATCCAATATTTTACATATCAATAAATACAAGCGGTAGGTCAAATACATACCCAGCAGATGCACGCAGAAATAAATGCAATTTTCGAATCGCAGTCCATTTTCTCGTCTTGTCGTGGGGAATCCAACGACCGTGGCGTGTCTAACAAGTCCTTCACCAACGCAGACACCATCAGTCAGAAAGAACAATAAAATAACCATAACCACTTGAATCTCCCATTATCTTCAAAAAAGAAAAAGGGCACAGAAAAAAAACAGGGAGGCTTGGCTATTTCCTATTTGGGAATCGCGAGACAATCCGTTTGTTCATTCTTTAACAGTCGATTTGGCAGTGGTTTGGGCCTTTGCAGTGTTATTTGCAGGGTTTCTGGTCTTGTTCTGGACTCTTAGTTGTGCTGCTGGTGCTGACGGGATTTCTGGCGGCAGCTGGGCTCTTTTTTCACGTCGTTTTTGCTGCTTCGCCTTTTTCTTTTCACGTTTTTTCTCGAGTTTGATCCGTTCATCTTCGGTAAGTGGTTTCTTTTCACTCTTCGTCTCCTTTTCCTTTTCCTTTTCCTTTTCCTTTTCCTTTTTGTTGTTCTTCTTCTTCTTCTTATTTTTGTTTTTGTTCTTATTGTTTGACGCTTTTTTTTTAGTTTCTGCTTCTGCATGCACCACTTTTTTCTTCCGCTCAAACTCTTTCTCATACTCGAAAATATCCGCTGGTAACTGTACCCTATCTTCTTCAGCAATCAATTCACAGAATCGTTGATAAATTGCAATCTCATCTAGCTTATCGTTGAAAAAATCCCATTTTTCAATATGCACTTGAGAATCAACCTTTTCCACCATAGGCATATGTTGATAAAATGACTTTTCAATAGTAGGCATATACGTTTCCATTTCTTCATCATATACTTCAATTTTACCATCGCTTTCCGCCTCTTTTTCTTTTACAGCTTGGTCATTTATAAAAGTCATTTGTTTTATTGCACGTCCAACTTCCATCATCGTTTCGGTACTTGTACAATTAATATAACATCTACTTGGAACAGACGCTTCAAACTGTGTTTCTGGGTAATATCCATCAACATAATAAAATTCGGTAATGTAATTTTTAAATGCGGGAAATGTATTAAATATCTTTTCAATAAATGAATCTTTGGATAATTTAGGTGGTAATTTCCTAACTGTGATTTTAAATACTGGTAATCTTGGTTTTAAATTGATTTTCATCTTATGTTGTAAAGTTTTTGGTTTTAATCCATCAGAAATTTCAAACTTTTTCTGTTTTTGCGCAAGTTTCCGTTTCTGTTTCCGTTGTTGTCTCTTTAATTTCTTCTTCAATATTTTTGTTTCTTCAACATCGAGTTCTTGAACTGGTTTGACAGCACATGGTATAGGTGCAGATACTACCTCCTTTTTTAATTTCTTACTAGATGAGTTAGTTTTCTTTACATCGGTTGTATTTTTAATTGGTTGTGCCTGTCTTTGTACTTGTTCAGTGCTTTCTGGCTTTGGCTTCTTTTGCCTCTGTCTTTGTCTTTGTCTGTTTTTCTTATTTCCAGTATCACCCTGTGATTGTCCCTGTTGGGGTTTTGTATTGCCAACACCACCAGCAGTAATACCACTAGGTTGTGACGACATAATTATCAAGACGTGGTTCCTATCTTCAAGTATGCAACGAAACTCACGTTTGATTCAACCATGTAGGCATGAACAGATGAATAAAAAGATTCAACATTCTTCATTCGTACAGTGCGCATGAATTTCGTTCAATTTACACTGGAATTTCTTCAACACTTTCTTTTTCTTTTGAATTTTTTTTTCTCCAATCCATTATACAAGCTAGAAATGCAGAATTACACTTTAGAGAACTTTTTTTTGAATCTTGACACAATCATTAATAATAACTCACCGAAATATTCGTTTACAGAACTTTTTTCTCTTAATTTTGTGAAATACGATGCATCACGAATTGCTAGTTTTCAGCTTTCTTTACAAAAACATGATAATCGACAATTAACGACATTGTTGGAGTCGAACAAGACAATCAAGCAAATATCTTGGCCTGCTTTTGAAATCTTTATATTGAAATATCTTATATGTATTCGAGATTTTGATCCATGGTCAGTTATTAACACAATTGATTTATTTATTGCAGTTTTTGAAAGTGAATCACTTTTATTCAATCCTAAAACACCAGTTCATGAACGAATATGCAAACAACTTTCCCCTTTATTTGATGAAACTATGCTTTTAGTAATGCCATTATCTGAGCTTGTAGATGTTGAATCAATGCAAATTCATAATCGAAGTTTAGATTATCCACGACTAACACATATTTCTGCAATCTTACTAAAAGCGTTAAATAACATTCGATCAACACCTGATTTAAACAGTGAACTTAATTTAGAAAAGATTGAATTGCTGTTTCAAATTTCAACGAATTTATGCATGGTATACTATAAAATCGGATCACCTATTTTATGTTCTAACGTGTTTTCAAATATCAATATTTTAGGTTTGAATAAACGATACATTAAAAAATCTTCCCTTGTCAAATATCGATACATTATGGGTAAATACTATGCACATCAATCTAACTTCATGGCATCTTATCATCATTTACAAGCATGCTTTGATATGTTTGATAAACAATCATGCCCTATAACAATATTGAAATATCTTATACCAGTAGGTTTAATTGTTGGTAAAGTAGCAGATATAAATTTTATTAAATCCAAATATCCGACAAATAAAAAACTTCATGTGTTGTTATCAATTTACGAACCTTTAATAATTAATTACAAGTCTGGATATATGTACGATAGTTTCAAATGTATTTCAGATAATGAAACATACTGGAAAAAAATTGGGTTATGGATCCCAATGTTACAAAAATTACGTGTTCCTATATTTCGCAACCTCGTATACAATATCTGGAGGATGTCAAATCAAACCTTAAACTTTGGCAGTTTGAGAATTGGAATGCAGATAAGTTTGTCTGGAATGGAAAAACTAAAAACAGTCTATCAGATAAGTAATCAACCATGTGTGTATTTAAATGATGAATTTGTGGGGAATATGTTATCAAGTTTGTGTTTCAACGGATACATGAAGATTAAAATGACAAGTCCCACGTCCTTTGTGTTGAGCAAAAAAGACATGTTTCCAGACATGTACGGGGTAGTTTGTGGACGGTTTACGACAAACCCAAGAGAAGGATGGCTTGATAAATAGATAGTCACGTGTGAATAAATAGCATTTTTGTAGTTTTTCTGTGTAGAGCGAAAAGATGAAAGTTTAGACATATTATAAGTTGGGGCAGAAGATAAAGTGGACGATGAGCCTGCTGGTGGGTGAAGAAGAAGAAGAAGAAGGGGATAGAGGGAGGAACAAGTGGGAAGCATTGCATTATTAGGATGAGTGAAATTGCTGGGCCAAACGTATTTGCCGAATTGAAGACGGCGGCGGAGTCTATTTGTTCTGGGTTTAAGAAAATCGTTGACATAGCCCCTGATCGTGCATTGTACAACACACTTGTTGAATCAGCGAGTAATCCATTTCTCCAGAGTATTATCCAGACACCCGAAGGCGTGAAATTAAGTGACGACGAAATCAAGTTTGCTGTTCAAGTGAAGGAATTGTATAAGTCTGGTAAGTTGGATATTGTGAAGTTTTTAATTGACGGGACATTTGATTCGTACAATTACGAGAGCAAATCAGAATGCGACGACTCTAATTCTCCATCTATTAAAGTTGAAAAGACAAATGAATTTTGTTTGAATAAGGATGTCACTGTTAACAATGAAGATGTTGCTGATAGCGATATCCATACTGAAACGAAATTTATTTACGAAAGGAAAGTAGTAGATGTTGAGGATGGACATAATGAAGCTGAAGAATCAATTAGTGAAATTTACACATCTCATGTAATTATAAGTGAACCTGAAGAAGAGCAAGATTGTATTCATAAAAGAAACAGAGTTTTTGATGTGATGAAAGAAGAGAATCCACCTGAACTACCAACAATTAATCAACCTGAATTAATAGCTAAAATATTTACACATCAATCTGTTTTGAATTATTTAAATATCCCGGAAGAATCAAAGATTAGTTCACATAATGAAAGGTTAGAATTTTTAGGAGATGCATTTTTACAATTTGTTTCATCGATGATTATTTATGAAAAGTTCCCTAATTTTAATGAAGGTCAACTATCAATGTTAAGATCTGATATTGTTTCTAACAATAGATTATTAAAACTTTCACAAATTTATGGGTTTGATAAACAATTGAAAAAGAACTTTAATGATTCATCAATACTTATAGGAAATAATAAGATTTATGCTGATGTATTTGAAGCATACCTTGGAGCAATTGCTGAACAATATATGATTGAAAGTCAAGAAGGAGAAACCAATACAAATGATTTTATGAAAGGTTGGTTTGAAGCTAAGAATTGGATTGAACAATTATGTGAAGGTCAACTTAGAAGTTTTGATCCAACTATTGTTTTTAAAATGCAATATTCTAAATCTAGTAAACAAGATTTAAGGTTATTATTAGGACAGGTTAATGTTCCTGAATATTTAAGATGTAATATTGGTAACCGGAGGATTTTGTCTTGTGTGAAAGTTGCCAATAAAATATATGGATATGGTATTGGTACTAGTAATAAAGAAGCCGATTCAAGAGCTGCAATTGATGCAATGAGTAATCCAGGAATTAAAAAGATTTGCCCTGAAGAATTATGGAAGAAGTTTGAAGATAGTGTTGGTCTTGATGATAAAGGTGGATTAAAATTTGAACAATATCCGACCATAATTTCCAGTAAAGAAGTTGATATCTTGAAGCAAGAGATTGCAATTAAATACAAGAATGGGAATATTAAATTGTTAATTTCTAAAAACAATTCACATAGTTTATTAATTGATGATAAAGAAAGGGAGAATGTAGTTAAAGACATTGAAAGTAGACATTCAATTGAAAATGTGAATGGTGAGTTAGAAGAAGGAAATGAATTAGAAAATAATGACGAGAAGAAAGACGATGAAAAAGGACATAAAAAGTTGAAGGTTAAAGGAAATGACAAGTATTATTCAAAGGAATATACTATGGGTCGTGGGGGTATTTTCGGAGAAGAACATGGTCATATTCGGAAGAGTGAAATGATACAAAGAGGTGGTATTTGTCGTCATGGAGTTTATGAAGTGATGACTGTTGGAGAAGGAGGAATTAGTAGTAGAAACATTACACGGAAGATTACATGTCATGAAATATATGAGAAATGTGATAATGTTGAAATGGACAGTAAGAATCGAATTAATGCAACATTTGTTCGTCGTGGTGGTGTACCAGGGTACATTATGTATAAGACAGTTAACGATGAGTTTCTGTGTGAGTTGTGGTTTGGGAGTAAACAAATTGTGAGTTACGGACTTGATAAGAACAAGCGGATGGCTGCACAGAAGGCGGCGATGTTAGCATGGAAGAGGGAAGAGTACTATGGATACGACAAGGGAGACGTGGAGAGTGGCAAAGACGGCAGTGCAAGTGACAGTGGCAGTGAAAGCGACGACGAACAGAGTAGTGGCAGTGATAGTAGTGATAGTAGTGATAGTAGTGATAGTAGTGATGATAGTTCCTAAAGCGATATAGCACAGTATAAAAAAGTGTAATCTACAATCCAGAGGTCACGTGCCCGGTCGATCGACGCACACGACGAAAAAAAAACATGAAAAAACATTCTCGCCACGGCAAACAAAACACACAAGGTAAACAAACAAACAACGCGGTGCACCACCCGCATTCGGCAAAATATCAACACGCCAACCGCGTTTGCTCCTCGAAAGGGCAGATCGTTGCTGGGTGTCGGTTCGTTGCTGTTTTCGTTGCTACTACGTGGGGTGGTTCTGGCCGCTGTTCAGACAGTTTGTCCCGTCCTTTATAACCTAGCTGTTTCCCATCTTTTATTTGTGTCTGCTGTCTCCACCCTTTTTCTCTCATATACGCTTTTACACTTCTTTTTTCCTTTTTTTATTTCCTTTTTGTTTCTTTCTTTCTTCAGTCACTCACTCATTAAGAACAATACCACACTCGTTAACTATTTATTCCAACTTTTGTTCTAAACACATTCCTTATATACAACAATGAAGTTCTCTTTAGCTATTTTATCCGTCATTTCCATTGCTGCCGCAGCTTACGTTCCATCTGATCCATGGTCTACTTTAACCCCTGATGCTTCTTCACCATCTTGTGCAGTTTCTGCTTACACTCAATCTTTCGGTATCGCAATTTCTACCGTTACTTCCGAAGTCAACATCAAGGCAAAGAGAGACTTAGCAAACCAAGTTGCAGATGGTCAAATTCAAGCAACTACTGAAACTTTCTCAGGTACTACCGCTACTTTCCAATCACCATCAGTTTCTGCAACTGCAGGTGATCACCCAGATGTTATTATTACTCAAATTGGTGATGGTCAAATTCAAGCTCCAAATCCAACTTATGTTCCATCATCTTCTGAATCTTCTGCTTCTTCATCTTCTTACTCTTACAGATCTTTATCATCTAAAACTTCATCTGCTCTTCCAACCGCTTCTGATTGTGTTGCTGCTCCAGTTGCAAAATCTGCTACTTGTAAGACTGAAAACGATTTAGCTGTTACTTTAGAAAATGGTATCTTGAAAGATTCTCATGATAGAATCGGTTCTATTGTTGCTAACAGACAATTCCAATTTGATGGTCCTGTTCCTCAAGCTGGTGCAATTTATGCTGCTGGTTGGAGTATCGTTGATGGTCACTTAGCTTTAGGTGAAGATGAAATCTTCTGGGAATGTTTATCCGGTGATTTCTACAATTTATATGACGAATCTATTGGTGAACAATGTGTTCCTGTCGTCTTAAACGTTATCGACTTAGTCGAATGTTAAGTGTGATGATTACTAAAATCCACTTCTAAAAATTTCTTTCACAATAATATTTTGATACCACTTTGAATGTGATTAAATTCTCTTCATATATCTCATTTCCTATAATCGGCCATATATATAGGCACAATTTGGCCCCTATATTTTTCTATATCTTATACTATTATTTAATTAATGTATATACTACTTACCTTTTATTGTATTAATAAAATATGAAAAAAAAAAAAAATAAAAATTTGTCAAGTTAAACAGACAGCGAGAAACTTTTTGAGAATGAAAGTTATAACTTTTAATGTACCCAAATATAAATATCACTTTTTCTTTAATTTCATTAGTAAGTAATCCATTTATTTTATTAGCAGAATGATCGGAAGATGGAGGTTTTTACTCTTTGCAGCTCTTCTTGCTAAATTTTATTTTTGTACACAATTGTCATATATTCATCCGGATGAATTTTTTCAATCATTTCAAATCTTATATAACGATAATATACCTTGGGAAGTTCAAGATAAATCAAACATTAATCGTTCAATTTTCCCACTTTTAATTACACATTATCCATCAATTTGGTTAGGTAAACAATATAATTTAAAACCATTTCAAATTTATTTACTTACAAGAATTCAAATGACTGTTATTTCATGGTTAATCTCAGATTGGTGTTTATATAGACTTGTACCTACAAAACATGAAAGAATTAAAACTTTTTTATTTTTAATGACTTCTTATATGACACTTGTACATCAATCACATACATTATCGAATTCAACAGAAACTTGGATTCTTTTACCTACGATAAATATTATTAATGATATACGTTCATTTCTTGAACATAAAAAAGGAAATTTTAGTATTTTAAAACTTTCAATACTTGGATTTTTAATCTCATTCGGAACATTTAATAGAATTACATTTGGTGCATGGTTATTAATACCTTCAATTTACCTTTTAAAATATGCATATAATTATCCATTTTTTTCTTTTATACCAATTTTAACATTTTTAACTACTTCATTATTAATAATTTATATTGATACAAAATATTATAAATCTCCAATATGGACAATTGCACCATTTAATAATTTAATGTATAATATAATTACAGAAAATCTTTCAGACCATGGAATTCATTCTCGTTTTACACATTTATTCATAAATTATCCACAAATTGTTGGCCCATTAATATTATTAATTTTCCCATTTACAAAATCATATATTAGAACAACAACTTTTATGTCTGTAATTTCGGGTATTTTAATATTATCAATATTCCCACATCAAGAACTTAGATTTTTACTTCCATGTGTACCACTTTTATCTACATTAATAAGTTTTTCCAATCCTACTATACCAATACTAAAAAAATATTATAAATTTGCATTACCATTTTGGATAATTTATACAGTTGTATTGTCTATTTTTCATGGTATTTTTCATCAATCTGGTATAATTCCATCAATGATTGAAATTTCTTCAATTCTTGAAAATCAAGAAACTCCTATATCTTTATTATTTTGGAGAACTTATCCACCACCAACATGGATGTTAATTAACGAATCAGTTAAATTTAATTATATTTCAAAATCAAAAAATGATAAAATTATTATTAATGAAGAAGATTTTTGTAAAAATTATATTATTACACTAATGGGTGCTTCAGAATCTATATTATTTGAAACTCAAAATTCTTTAAATAATTGTTTAGATCAAACAATTTATTTAATTGCTCCAAAAAATGCATTGCTTAATATTAATTCTAATAAATATTCAATTATTTGGGAATATAAATGGCATATTGATATGGATCATTTTGAATTTGAAAAATTTGGAATTAATACATTAATTCCAGGTTTAGGAATATACAAATTATTATAAATTTTTAAAAATTAATTATTTATAGAAATCAAATTTATCAATTTCACTACCTGTTTTAACTTGTGCAGTATAAGCTTCTTCTAAATCACTCTGTATAATCATATATCTATTTTTTCTAACTGCACGTAAACCTGCATCTTGCATAATTGCTGCAATTACAGCACCACTTAATGGATCATTTCTCATAATAAGTGAATCTAAATCAGCTTCAGGTGCAAGTGACATTTGAGATGCAATAGTTGTAAAAATCATACGTCTTTCTCTTCTATCTTTTAAATTTGGAAATTCAATTTTACGATCTAATCTACCAGGTCTTAATAAAGCAGGATCTAAAGTATCAGCTCTATTTGTAGCCATAATAACTTTAACATTTGTTGCTTGATCAAAACCATCCATTTGTGTTAATAGTTCAATTAAAATTCTTTGAACTTCTCTATCTGCACCTGTTTGAGCATCAAATCTTTTTGTTGCAATTGCATCAATTTCATCAATAAAAATAATTGATGGAGCATTTTCTCTAGCTAATCTAAAAACATCCCTAACCATTCTTGGACCTTCACCTAAATATTTTTGAACAAATTCAGAACCATTAATTCTAATAAATGAAGCAGCTGAACTATTCGCAACTGCTTTAACTAACATTGTTTTACCAGTACCTGGAGGTCCATATAATAAAACACCCCTTGGTGGATCAATACCAATTTGTTTATATAAATCTGCTTGAACTAAAGGTAATTCAACAGCTTCTTTAATTTCTTGTTTTTGCATTGCTAAACCACCAACATCATTATAAGTAACATCAGGTTTTTCTTTATCACCAACGATTGAAATTGAAGAATCTGCTTCAGGTGGTAAAATATCAACTAAAGCATTCGAATGACGATGTAAAGCAACGGATGCTGCAGGTTTAAGTAATTCTCTATCTAAAGTTGATAATATTTTAACAACATAATTAGAACCTGTAGTTGATGAAACAATACCTGTTGATTGATCAATTGGTTCTAAAAATTGTCCAATAACTAATGGAACGGATTGAATTTTTTTAACTTCTTCTTGAGCCCTTACCAGTTCTCTTTTTAAATATCTTTGTTCATCTTTAATATATTCTTCTTGTAATAAAATTAATTCTAAATCTTTTTCAAGTTTTTTAAGTTTTAAGTATACATCATTGTTAACACTATTTGTATTGAAATTATTAAATGATCCATTAACAGTTGATTTAATAGTAAGTTTATCAATCTTGTTATGTGGAAATTCTTCTTGTGGTACAATTCCTAACTCTTCCATGGCTGTGTATTGTGTAATAATAATTAAAAGAAATTAAAAGAAAATATCCCTATTTGCCACCCTATGGGCCTATCCTTGAAGTTTTAACTTAACATCTTCAAATTTCTGTTTAAATTTCTCCGCGCTTTTCTGTGTACATTATTTTTTCTACATAGTGTGTCGGTATTTTAATACGTCGAGCGCTCAGCTACTAAGCCAATTTATAGTAGCAGAGTCGGTACAGCTCGAGTGCCGTTTGTATCTTGAACGATAGTATGTTATAGAGATAGTTATTCGTACCTTTAACTTGCT
>JAKTWG010000085.1:0-37401 GCA_030560915.1 Pichia sp. NRRL Y-12824 | reverse complement strand
GGGGGGGGGGGGGGGGGGGGGGGGGGGGGGGGGGGGGGGGGGGGGGGGGGGGGGGGGGGGGGGGGGGGGGGGGGGGGGGGGGGGGGGGGGGGGGGGGGGGGGGGGGGGGAGGGGGGGGGGGGTGGGTTGGTGGGGGAGATGGGCGTGGTCGGGGGGGGAAGTGCGGAGCAGCAGGGAGTGGAGGGTGACGGGACAGGTGAAGGGGATGGTGAGCAGCAGTTCGGGGCCGTAGAGCGAGTGGAGCGGGGCGGTGTTGTGGGGGGCGAAGAGAGTGGGGAGAGTGTGTGGGGGCTCAGCGAGGTTGCAGACGGTGGTGTGTGTGGTGGGTGTGGTCGTGGGAGTGGGAGTGGGTGTCGGTGTCGGTGTCGGTGTCGTCGGCACAGCTCATCGTGGTGTTGGTGTGGGGGCAGAGACGAAGAAGAGAAGAAGAGAAGGAGAGAAGAAGAAGAGAAGAAGAACAACAACAACACTCCACTCTTCCACTCTCGTCTTGGCTCAGCAGAATCTTCACCGTTCCACGTGTCGCGCGCTATTTCTACTTCTATTTCTATCATTACGATTATCACTATTACTACAACTATCACTACTTTCTCTTCACCTTCTTCGTCATCTGCCCGTACTTCTCCGCAATAGCATCAAACTGGTCTCGGTGCCGTTTGGCATTGCCCGCAATCAACGCCTGTAAACTCCCAAGATCGTCTTGCTTACCCCCTCTACCCGCCTTCTCAGCAGCCCGTTCTTCTCGTTTCCTCCGTCTTTCCATCTTTTGCACTCGTTTATCCCGATTCGCAACATACCATTTCCATCTAGGCACATCTTTTTCATCAACCTCCCCATCAACAACCATCTTCTCACATATCAAATAAACCCTTTCTTCCGCTTTAATACTAAACTCTAAATGAATAATAACTTCAAATAACTTCTCCATATCACCTTTGAAATATAAAAATTCTCTTTTTATATCTTCAAGTTCTTCTAAACTACCTTGATATTCATTTCTATCTTTTTCAATCATTTCACGACTAATTTCTTCAAATTGACCTCGAAAATACTCATCCCAATTAAATTTTGAATCGTCAAATTCATTATCTTTGACACTTAAAATTCCTGTCTCATCATACCTTTTACGTTTCTTTTCATCACTTAATACAAGATATGATAATTGTACATGATCAAATTCTAACCTAAATCCTTCATTCTTATCCGGATGATATTTTAAACATAATTTATGATACGCTTTCTTAATCTCTTTATTACTACTATCTTTCCCAACTCCAAGCACCTTATAAGGATTGATCTTATCCATCTCTTTGTGTGTCATTACTATCTAAAATAATTTATCGATCACCATCTTATACACGTTACTTCTTTCTTTAACACTTACAAAAATTCAACATTGCTCGTTTTTCTTTTTTTCACTCTCATTCGCTTTATTATTACTCGATCTATAATTCTCACTCTATAATTCTCACTCTATAACTATCTCTCTATACACTACACACAATTCTTTTAAATCCTAGCAACAGCTCCACCTGGTGATGATGCATTTCTAGCTGTTAAAACTTCAACTCCATCTTCTGTAACAAGTAAAGTATGCTCAAATTGTGCACTCGCTTTACCATCAGCTGTAGTTGATGTCCATCCATCAGGCCATAAAACATCACGATATGAACCTAAATTTAACATTGGTTCAATTGTAAAACAAATACCTGGTTTACATGTACCAATTGCTTTATTCTTCGCATAATGTGGAATCTCAGGTTGACAATGAAATAATTCTCCAACTCCATGACCACAATATGTTCTAACAACTGAAACATTATTCTCATCAGCAATTTTTTGAATTATATTACCAAATTCACGAACTGGTACACCAGGTTTAACAGCTTCAATTGATTTATTTAATGCTTCACGTGTTGTCTCAACTAATCTAACTAAATCTGGATTATTCTTCGCTTTATCACCAACATAATAAGTTTCATTTAAATCTGCATGAAATCCATCTTTATAAAATGAAACATCAATATTAACAATATCACCATCTTTTAATGGCCTTAAATCTGGTATACCATGACAAATAACTTCATTAACTGATGTACAAACAGATTTCGGATAATTAAAATAATTTAATGGTGATGGATATCCACCACGTTTAATACTTTCTTCATGAACAATTTTATCAATTTCATCAGTTGTAACTCCTGGTTTAACTGCATTTGCAGCTAAATCTAAAATTTCTCTACCTAATTTACAAACTTCACGCATTTTAATAATTTCTTCAGGTTTTAAAACTTTAATTTTATTCGTACGATCATTTTTAAGTTCACTAATTGGTTCACCATTAATCGCATAATCTGGTTTAATAATATTTTCTGGAATTTCCCTTCTTGGAGTAAGTGGGAAAACTGCATGAATTGATCCACGATAATCATATTCTGGATATGGATCATAAAATTCAACACCTTCTTTTTTATGAATTGCTTTATGACGTGAAAATGAACCACGAAAACAATTAGAATTACAAAAATATTGATTCATCCCAGCTTTAAGACAGATTGGACATTTTAAATTAGAGGTAGTTTCTTTACCACAATTTGGTGCAGCACAATGTCTCTTTGTTGTAATCGTAGACATATTTGATGATGTGTAATTTAAATATTTAAAATAAGACAAAAAATTAGACAAAAAATAAGACAAAAATTAAAATCATCTCAAGAAGAATGTGGTGTTATTTGCGGCAGTAATAGTAATGAAAAGAGGAAAAGCTATATATCCTCCTCGCCTGAAAAATTTTACTGTGGATTCATTTGCCAGCATGTTTTTTTTTTTGGATTTTTGATTTTTTATGTTTTTTTTGACCATCAATAGCATATTTATAATATTAGTTTATTCTTTCATTTACTCTATAACCACCACACAACTCTCCTATTTTTATCATGGCTATTGATTTGACACCTATCAAAGGTTTTATTCCTATCCCTATTACTGTGCCCGCTTGTGCTAACATTCAAGAATCTACCCATTTATGTTTTATTAAACCACATTTAAGTAAAGATCCAACAGAACAAATAAATACAACAAGATCTTTATTTCTTATTAATCCATTACCTAATTGGACATTAGATAATGTTAAAAAATTATTTCGTCAAGTAAATACAGCTACTCATTTAGAAAAAATTATTGTACGTGAAGCAATTGATTTATCTAGAATTTCATCAACAGGTAGTGGAATTAATTATGATTTACATATTAATTTAAGTAAATTAAGTAATGAAGAATTTGGATTTGAATTAAAAGATTTTGAACGTTTACCTTTTGGTAGTAGTGTAATTACATTTTTAGATAGAGATGGTTTAGAATTATTTTTAAATAGTTTAAAAAAGATAAAAAAAAATTTAATATGGGATTTTAATTTAATTGAATCAGGTATTAATAAATATAATAAAATTCCATTCTTAATTAATAGAGAAATTATGGAAAAACAAGTTACAAAATCTTTAATTGATTTTCAAAATCGTGAAAAAATAGCTGAAGAAGAAATTAATAATATGAGAACAATTGTAGATGAAGATGGATTTACTCTAGTTGTTGGATCACAAAAGAAAACTAAAAGTGATATTCTTGGAACAATTAAAAAGAAAATTGATCTTGAAAATGATGATATTCATTTAAAGAAAGAAAAGAAAAAAGAAAAGCAAGATTTTTATAGATTTCAAATTAGAGAACGTAAAAAGCAAGAAATGAATCAATTATTATCTAAATTTAAACAAGATCAAGAAAGAGTTAAACTTATGAGACAAAGAAAAAAATTTAGACCTTATTAAATTTTATATTTTGTAATATTTTATCCTTTTTATGTTATAAATAAATAGTATATATCTAAATAAATTTATAATCTACCACCTGGAGTTTCATAATCTTCATAATTAATTGTTGTTCCTGTATCATCATTTTCTTCAACTTGTCTTAACATAATTGATGGTGCTAATCCAAGTTCATTTAATTCTTTAAAAACAATAACAGGTTTTTCATCATATCTTAATACACGTTCTTTATCACCACCATAACATATTACGAGTACATATTTCCTCCATTCATTTCTATCAAGACGATGACTACGCATTGCTGCTTGCAGAATTTTATAACATGGATCTTCAGTTTTAGCACGAAGTTGTTTTAATGTATCATTCGATGAATCAGATGGTGATTCTATTGTTGTTATTGGCGATGGTGATGGTGATGGTGATGGTATTGGTAATACGGAGGTTGGTGTTATCGTCGGTTGGGTATTTGTTGGTATAGTGGATGAACGTTTAAAAGATCTTAATGATGAACGTTTTGATGGTGATTCATTCACTTTTTCTGAAATTGTCGTTGATCTTCTATTTATATTCAATTTTGAATCTTTTGTTGGTTTATTAATAGAATTTGAAATATTTTGTGATATTTCAGTTGAGTTTTGTATTGGTAATGGTAATGGTTTATTATCTTGAATTTCTTTTAATACAGGTAAAATTTCTTCTCTTAATTTATTTATTTTTGAAACTAAAGATTGATAATCTTTATCTTTTGATAATTTTTTCTTCCCATCAATATCATCAGATCTTGAAAGTAATTGTGAAGATGTTTCTTCAACTATTCCTTTTGAAATATTTTTAATTAATGTAGTTGATATAATTGTCGTTTGTAATTCAGAAATTAATGGATGATCATTATTTAAATTAACCAAATTTAAATTATTGTTCTTTTCAATAAGTAACGTCCTTATAAAACTTAAAATTTCTAATCTTTGTTTTAAATTACTTATACCCATCTCTTTTAATTCTTGTGTGTTTAACATGGGTAGTGTCAAACCAGTAATATTATGATCTCTAAAACATTGAAGCACATCATCTGATTGATGGTTGTTTTTTAGCCACAGTAAAACCTGATCATTTCTCCAAGACAGCATCTAATCTTAATTGAGTCTACTCTGTTTATTCTACCCTTTTCTTGTGCAAAAACTATCACTACTTATATGGTTGGATAAAAGACATACCAGCAAATTTAATGTGAGGGGTCTATGATGAAGGGTCTAGACCGTATTCTAAAAAAAAAAAGTACAACAGATACATTGTCGTAAATTCCTAATTCGGTCACCTGCCTAATTAGGAAGGTGTATAACGTGTGTTTATTTTTGTCCGGAATAGGAAAACTTATTGTATAACGTTTTAGGGAATACAGGAATCAGGGCATGGTATGGCTTGCTGGATTATAGAGGTACAAGTAAAGTTTGTTGTGCTGCTTTTTTAAAGAATCTGTTTAGATTATTCTATTGTTTTAGTGTTGTGATCTGTCACAATATTTTTATTATCAACTTTCAACTATCAAAGATGCTTACGGATATATCTAACAATCTTAACATCCATCAAAATCACGTAAATCAACATAATGATTTAGGTAAATCTGGATCAAATCATAATCTTAGACCTTTGAAAATCGTCAAAAGGAATCTGTCTGGAGGAAAAAAAGTTAATAATGAAAATATAAACCCATTAGAGTTAAAAAATACAACATATAATAAAAGGCAAAATTCTAATATAGTTGTTAATAGTACAAATAAAATGATAGATGAGCCAAATTATAAATTTAATAAAATATTTCAAGATCCATCTGATATTGTATTCCCATATTTTCACAGTTCATTAAAAACAGATAACATTTATATGAAAAATAATGAATTAAAATTAGACTTTACAAATGATATCACATTTTATAAAAATGTTGTTAAAAAATATACAGAATTTGTAAATATTAAATATTGGGGAATTTCAAATAAAGTGAAAACAAATAAAAAAAATGGTTCTAATATTTTTAATAATAATCAACCTGTTGATCCAATTATTGGATGTTTTACACATATGAAAAATGAAAATAATTTACAATTTGGTGATTATTTATTAACGGTTGCACAAAATGGTAGTTTTGATTTAAATTTTTCTCCGTGTGAATTTCAAAAGGAAATTATCGAAGAAAATTATGCCGATGAAATTTTATATAGAAGTGATGAAGGTGAAATTAGTAGATTAGAAAATTCAGATTTAGATATAACTGATAATGAAGATTCAGATATAGAATTACATTTTGATGATGATGATGAAGAAGGAAATTTATCAATTATGAATAGTTCTTTAATTTCTCAAGGTATACAAAATGCTAATTTTTCATTTGATAATTTACATAAAGGATTTTTAATTAATAATAAATCCGAAAATTTAACATTTTCACCAAGTAAGAAAAGTATTAATCAACACCTGCAAACTTCACCACAAAGACAAGAACTTTTATTTAAAACATTAAAAATGAAAACATCACCAATTAAATCATTGAAAAGTCAAAGATCAGGAATTAATTTGGGTCAAATTAATAAACCTAAACCTTCAAAACATATGAATTATTCTAAATGGGATAATTCAATGACTATTAGTGCTAAAGCAATTATGAAAATGGTTGATGATAGTTTAGTTTCAAGTGATACAGAACTTTACAATCAATCATATAGTTTTAATACACATACAATGAAAAATCAAGGTAAAATTAGCAAATCTATTTTTGATATTAATATTAATGAAGCAGATCTTATGGATGCATTAAACGATGAAGAACATGAACATGAGCACATACATGAAACTGTTGAAATTCCATTAATTAAAAAAATGAAAGATTTGAAACTATAATTTCTTTGACATACAAACAATTCCAAAAACATAGTGATTTCCCCTCCTCCCCTTATTTTCAGTTCGATATCTAATTTTTTTATAATTATTTAATTTTTAAATTACGAAAGATTATATACATGTATATCTAATGTGGTTTTTATTTATGATACAAAGTAGAGAATGATTGGCTAAATATAGATTTAAATTAATTCAGTATAAAATGACGATTTGTTATCATATATTAAATTCAAATTCTCTTTTCAATAACAACGAAACCAGGATCAGGTTTTCTTTCTTCTCTCATTTGAGCTTTGTCTTTGTATACTGGAGACAGTTCGACTTTAACAAGTTCTTTCACTCTAGCAATCTGTCCTGCTTGTTGTGGAGTGATTTTATGGTAAACGGTTTGATTTCTTCTGCGTAATCCTAAAGAAAGGAGAGTTTCCTTGTAAAGTTTAGGTAAACCAATGGTGGATTTAAGTTGAGTGACTTTGAAATATTTAGCTGCAGCGGACATGGTGTGTGATTGTGTTGTATGGATCTGTTTTGTTAAGATATTGCGCTAGTCTTGAAGTAGTAAGTAGTAAGTCTTGTATTCATGTTCGTTCTGAGTTTGGACAGTGAAATAAAAGAAGAGCGCGGGCCGGGTAAGTCGTTTTGTGTTGTGTTGTGTTTGCTGTGTTTGTTGTGAGTTACGGTGGTAGATAGGTGGTGGTGTGTGGTGGATGGATGGTGGATGGATGGCATTGGATAGGTTGTCGTCGTCGTCGTCGTCGTAGCGCTGTGTTTGGCCGTTGAAGTAGACATTCACGACGTTTTTACTCCTGTCAGGGTCACGTGACCGGCGACTCTACCTATCTGTAAACACCTTCTTTACTTCTACACGGGGCCCTGTACACAAGACGTCTGCTGTCCAGCCACCCGTTTCTTCCCAGCCCGGCGACACGACGTCGACACCAGTCTGTACCGGCCTAAATCACCGAAAACACACACAAAACACACAAAACACACAAAACACACAAAACACACAACGCGGAACGCACGGAGATGGAATCGGCGACGTCAACATGTTTAACCTACACAAATGTGTGTACTGCATTCCACGGTGGGTGGGGTGGTAGGCTGATTGGCGTGTTCTGGTCTTGTTCCGGTCTTTATTAAGGCGTTGTTTGGGCTTCATCCTCTGCTATCACTGCCGTTTCTATTCAGCAGGTCATTTTTCAACAATTATAGTTCAATATTTACTGTCTCCATTTTTTATTAAGCAAAATTATTTCATCATCTCAAAAGGTATTTTGTTTCTTGTCATAGGTTGCATTATTCTCTTTAGATTGGACAATATCCTTTCTTTACAAACCTAAATCACGCTCCTTTAGATTACGCTACTCAACGTTTTTTCTTCATTTCTTCTTATTCTTATTATTATTATATTTCTATTTTATTTCCATTTTTATTTTATTCTGTTCCTATTTTAGCATTCTTAGCATTCTAGCATTTTTACTTTTCCATTTCACTTCTTTATTTTTTTTTCATTTGCATACATTATCCTTTTTAACTATACCAGCATGTTAGACTTATTTAAAAATATTATCAATAGAAAATCTAAGGATCATAAAGATCCATCAGTTTTGGACTCCAATCAAAGTTCAATCAACTTATTATTAGAAATTCATCCTGAATTATCAGATTATTATACTGAATTACATACGAGGTATTTATTATCTGATAAAATTGGTGAAGGTGCATTTTCATCAGTTTATAAAGCTTATGATTCAAAAGAATCAAGATATTTAGCAATTAAAATTATTAATAAATCAAATATGAAACAAGATCAATTAAATTCAACTTTGAAAGAAATTGCAATTATGAGACAATTAAATCATCCTAATATTGTTAAATTATTCAATTATCAAAATTCTTCAGATTCAAAATATTGTTTCCTTTTCTTAGAATTTATTTCAGGTGGTGAAATTTTTAATCAAATTATTAAATATACATATTTTTCAGAAAATTTAACACGTCATATTTTACGTCAAGTTGCATTTGCTGTTAAATATTTACATGATAATGGAATTGTTCATAGAGATATTAAACCTGAAAATTTATTATTTGAACCTTCAAAATTTATTGAAAGATCAAAAAATAATCAACTAAAAGCTCGTAGGATTTCAGATGATGATAACAAAGTTGATGAAGGTGAATTTTCAATTCAAAATGGTTCTGCAGGTATTGGAATTATTAAATTAGCAGATTTTGGTTTATCAACTTTCTTACAATCTTCAAATTCTTTAGCTAAAACTCCTTGTGGAACTGTTGGTTATACATCTCCTGAACAACATATGAATATAGGTTATGATAAAAAAGTTGATATGTGGGCTTTAGGTTGTGTTTTATATACAATGGTTGTTGGATTCCCACCTTTTTATTCAAATAATCAAGATGCTAATGATATAACTGAAAAAGTTATGAAAGGTGAATATCAATTTTTAAAACCTTGGTTTGATGAAGTTTCTGATGGTTGTAAAAATTTAATATCAAATTTATTAACTGTTGATCCTGTTAAAAGATATTCAATTGATCAACTATTATCAGATCCTTGGTTAAATATTGGTTATAATGATAATAATAATCTAAAAGAGAAAACTTCTTATCCTGCAGATGATGCACCAATTTCAACTTATGATAATGATTTATATAAAACTTTTAGTGAAGATTTAATTAATACTTCCAATGTTGATGATTATTTTTCAGGTAATAAAATAAATTCAGAGGATAAACCAATTTTAACTCCAAGAGCTGAAGCTATTAAACTTGTTTTTGATACTGCAAAAGATGTTCAACAATCTAAAGCACAATCAATTTCTAGATCAGTTTCTCCAATTTCAAATTCAATTTCAAATAATTCTAAAAATACAGGTGTTTATGATTTTATGCGTTTAAATATTCCTGATAAACATATTCAAAGTATCGATAGTTTAAGTGATTTGGATTCAGAAGCAAGTTATAGTTCGAATTGTAATGATTCATCACAATTTATTGAAGATTTACAATGTACAAGATTTACAGCTGATAAACAGAATATTATTAACTATGAAAATGATAGTGAAGAGAATGATGATGATAATGATGATGATGCTGAATCTTTGGATTCTGAAGATTTTGATGATAATGATGATACAGATGATTATCCAATAACATTAACTTCTTTAGCTAAAACACGTAGTCCAATGATTAAAAGATCACAAGCAATTGAATCTTCAACATCTTCATGTTTATCACCTGTCCATAGTCATTCAACTACAATGACATTAACTACACAAACAAGTACAAGAGTACCATCAATTAAATCAACTAAATCATTTAAATCAATTCAATCAGTTGATGGAGTTTTAAATTCTACTACAACAACATCAACAAATCCAATAGTTGGTAATAAAGAACGTAAAACTTCAATTTCATTTACTGTTGATAATGAACATACAAAACGTTCAGGTTCAATTACTTCAAATTCTTCACATTTATCTTATATTTCAAATTCAAGTGTGACTAGTGCACCAAGTGAAGTATCTGATAATCTTCTTAAATTAGGTTCAAATAATATACTTAATGAAGAAAACGAAGAATACTCTGATACTGATGATGAAACTGACGACTATGATGATGATGATGATGATGATGATGATGATGGTGATGATGACGATAATGATAATGATAATGATAATGATAATAATACAAATCGTTTTGATACAGATAATGAATGGGAAGATAAAACTCCATTAGCTAACAAAACTTTATCTAACACATTGCATAAATTAAGTCATAATGAATTTAGAGCCAAATGTCAAACACATACGCCATATGTTTTTAAAGAGAATACTAATAAATCAATCACACCAGATGATGGTTATACAAGTTGTATTGAATCAAGGGAACATACACCATTAAATGAGTTTATTGAGGAACATAATGCAACTGTTTCATTAGAACAAAAGATGTTAGAACATGGGGTTGTTAATTTACACCTTAATTCATCAACTATTCTAAGTCGTAGAAAACAAAAGGTTGAACAAGTTAAATAACAGAGTATAAAAAAAAATCCAATCTTTCTAATTCTATTCTATTTTATTTTTTAATTTTTTTATTTTCTTTATTATTTACTTTTCGTTTTATGTATTAGGTTTGTCTAATTTTTTAAAAACATTTACTAAGGGAATTAATCTATTTATAGATATATTTACTTTTCTTTCTACGTCAGAAAAACCACTTTAAACTGAGAAGAAGTATTAAAGATACAATCATCAAGACTGTTATCACTTAAACTATTGACAACATGAGCATTATTCAAATCATTAGCAAAGTATTTTTTCAGTCCATCGTCAAATGATTCAACCAGACCAGATTCTAAATGTCTTTGAGCTACTCTAAAAGACATTTCTTTCTCATCACCTCCTTCAACACGTGCAACTTGAACAATAGGTGTATTGGAGTTATTGTTTTTCTCTATAGTTTTCACATATTGAGATATTTGCGACCATGGATCAGTATTCAACATTAAATATAAACCTTCAAGTACAACAATTTTAGTTTCTGCAAAAACATAAGTTCCAGGATTAGTGGGATCTTTCAACTTATGATCAAAATCGGGTATACTTAGGAATGTCCAATTATCATCTATTGATAATTCTGTAAGTTTTTCAAACAACTTAACGACTAAATCAGATTCAAATGATTCTTCACAACCTCGTCTTTTCTTCAATTCCTCACTGAGATGGGATAATGGCAAATGAAATCCATCCATTTTCAAATGTACAGCAAACGGTATCCTTGAAGAATCTATAAATCTATTCATCTGTGAATTATATTGACATATTTTTGTTTGATTACCTCCTATTGATTGATATGTTTCCACTGGTATGATTTCTTCGGTGTTTATAATCTCAGTAACTTCTTTATTGCTTATCATATTTGAATGGCCATGTTTTTCGTTTAAATAGTCGACTAAATTACCAGCATTAGTCGTCTTGCCAGATCCTGGTGGACCATACATCAAAAGCACAAGTCTCGAAGCAGTAGATGCTTTCTCCACAAGTTTATCACCCAATCGTTGTATCCAATCCTCTTGTTTCTCTCCGACCATGTCCACACCGCTGTCAGAGCGTCCCCAACCTATCCGAACAGCCCTTGTCCTGTCCTTCAATACTGCAAAACGAAGAAAGAAACCTATTTTTATCTCTCTATCGCATGCAAACCTCTCCCTCGGAAGAGATGCGGCCGCGGTAAAGACATTGAATTTAGTGTTACTATTGTGCTATCTATTATTTATGTTATTAATACAAAGAGAACTATACTGTTTAGATGTCCAGTAAACGCCAAAGTCTAACCCTTCCTTGTTCGTTACCAGTTGCAAGGAATCCACCACTAGGAGCAAACGCTACAGAAGTAACCTTACCTAATGGTGTTACATTAGTTGGCCAATTTTTGAAAACATTGCATGATGGTAAATGTACTAATCTTAGTGCATCTCTTGCATCTCTAGAAGCCATACATAAAACTTGTGAATCATGACTGAATTCTAAACTTGAAATCGTAGTAGTTAAATTAGATAACGATTTCATCAATCTATTTTCTTTTAATCTGTCATAAACATTAACGAAACCTGTATTACTACCAATTGCCAAAAATCTACCATTTGGAGATGCTCTTATCCTTGTAATACCAATACCAGTAACATCAGTCCAACGGTTAACAATATTAAAGTTATTTAGACTAAATTCCCAAATTTCACCAGCTTGATTAATAATTATTAATTTATCATTACAAAATTCAAAATCTATTAATGTGCCTTCAATTTTAAAACCATGTATCCATTGAGATGTAGAAACTGATAAAATATTAACCCATCCACTTTTACCTGCAAGTGCAATCAATTTACCATCAATTGAAGTTTTAAAATGTTCAAATGAACGTTGTTTGTTTTCATTTCCATACATTCTTGTAACTTTTTCAATAATTCCCATATCTATACTCCATTTGAACATATATTTTCTTCTACCACCCGATAAAATTGTAGTTAATCCAGTTTCTTGATCTTTCAAAAATGCACATGTTTGAACAGGAGATTGTCTTAAATGTAATGATGTAATTAAATTATTATTTTTACCATCAATGTGATAAACACGTAATGTACGATCAAAACCACCTGTTAATAATAATGGTTGATTTGGATGAAAACTTAAGGATTGAATTGAAGATCTTGAAGGTTTAGATATATTTGCATCAATTAATCTATCAATGTTTAAATGTTCAGGATTAAGTAATTTAGAATTATCATTTGTTATATTATATGTTTGATTTTGTGAAAGGAAATCCATAAGTGGATTAGATGATAATGTTACAACTGTACGTTTAGAAGATCCAACTTTATCAAATAATTGTTTGCTTTTGTTTTCTCCTTCTTCATCTGCATCATTTTCTATATCTTCTTTATCATCTTCATATTCTTGAGTAGCCCATTTTGGAACTTTAAAAGTTGATCTATATTGATTCTTTAAACGATTAACATATTCTAATCCAGGTATAAATCTTTCATCTTCAGTTTCACGTAATTTTCTTAACCTATCAACTGAACTAACATCAATCACAAGTCTTTCATCATCTGAATCATTCCATACGTTATCATCTGATGAATTTTCAGTATCTGAATTTCCATCTTCGTTTTTATTAATATTGTGATCATCATCTATATCCATTGCATCTGAATCTGCTTCAAAGTCATTAAAGAAAAGTTCATCATCATTCAATTGATCCATTTCATTATTATTATTATTACTATCTTCATCATCGGAATTGTTATCAATTTCATCAAATCCATATTCTTGCTTGTTTGATAAGGTATCTAA
Source organism: Pichia sp. NRRL Y-12824 (assembly GCA_030560915.1). NCBI lineage: Eukaryota > Fungi > Ascomycota > Pichiomycetes > Pichiales > Pichiaceae > Pichia > Pichia sp. NRRL Y-12824. Next base: position 23,804 of record JAKTWG010000085.1, on the reverse strand, counting down.
AAATTCATCGGTTTCAGAATCGGAATAATTAAAAGGATTTGTACTAAATTCGTAATCTTCATCTTCGTCCATGTATAAATTATCAACATTTTTAAGATTATTTGCAAATCCATCGGCATCACCGAAGACTAATTTTTCAAGATAAAGTTCTTCTTCATCAGGAGCGGCAATTTCCACGGGTTTATTATCCACCAAAATAGTGACAGTCTTTTTCTCAAACTCTTCTGTTGCGATCGTCATTTGTCGAGTAAGAAATGTTTGAAATGGCCCAATATTTATGCAAACATGTCACCCATAACGTACTCTAGTCCAGGGAAACAAAAAAAAATTCCTTAAGAAAAAACTAAAATTTTTCATGCTGCGAAGAAAATGAAAAAAATCTCAGAAAAATGCAAAAATATGAAAAGATTTGCGTCGATCGTCGCATTCTGCAATTTTGCATTTCTTTTCCGGGGATGAAAAAAAGCAAAAGAAGAAGATCAGCTAATTGTATTAACAAGAGAACTGGGTTGCATTTTCAGGTACGTTTCAGGGCAAAAGGCACTTTTTGAATACACACATAGGACACACGCTTGCCACAATGCATTTTTCATCTACACTCCGCAACATCATGGATAACAACGGCTATTATCAAGCCCACACATACAGAATGTCCCCAGCAATGCTTCGTGCACGTCAACCATATTTTGTCAAGAACATGATTGGTTTAGCTGTTCTTATAGCCGTTCCTATCAGTATCTACATGTACACATACAATTTCTTGAACCAAGATGATTTTGACGATATTCCAATTCCTCCATTAGATGAAGAAACCATTAAACAATTACAAAAAGAATACGAACAAGAAAAGAAATCTTCTTTATAAATTATCATTTAATTAATTCACTTGTATATATTTTATTCTTTTTTTTTCATATATATCTTTAACGCTTCATATAATCTTATCCTTCGCATCAGCCTTTTCCTTAGCTATACGTACTTTGTTCTGATAAGTAATTTTGTCTTCATTATTTAAATTAAACCTTATAACATCATCTAATCGTCCAATACCATTCATACCACGATGTAATGTAACTTTTCCTGCATTGCTTTGTTTTAATCCATCAATTGCTCCAGATTCGATTGCTGTTTGGTTGTTTTTGTAAAATTCAGTCATATCTAATTCTTGAAGTAATGCATTCGATGGTATTCCTAATGATGTTAATTTACTGTCTTCTTTGTCAGTATCTTCTTTTTCAGTAGTTGCTTCTTCCACTTTCTCTTCATCTTCACTTTCTATTTGTTCAGCCAACACTTTGTTAAACGTATCCGATATATCATTTGTTTGTTTTCGTTTCTTATTCTCTTTGTCTCCATGTTTACTGAATTTGAAAACATCAGAAATGTTTAGCCCATCATCCTCAAGTTTTCTCTTTTTAACATCATCAGTTGATTCCGATTCAGAAGCAGAGTCTGAAGAGTATCCCAAATCCATTATGCGTTGATCTTTGTGGATTATAGACCAAGAACATGGAGATTGTCTACAGTTCTTATAAATGGACAAAAAAAAACTCTAGAAATTTGAGTTATTCATTATGTCACGTGACTCCAGTCTTCTTATAAAACTGCCATAACAGATAACAAAACTTCTTTAGTTAAAGAAAATAAATAATTTGATATACCAACTGAATCGGTAATTGTTCTAACTGGGAACACTTTCTTGTTTTTCAACTATTTGTGAACTTCCTCATGCTCTAGGTTGACAAACAAGAATTCCTACCGTTTAAACTCGCAGTTGCGGATTAACCGCCCCCAGTGTGTGAAAACTCATTGAATATTAACACTAATTTTGACTCCACCTTTTATGATTCATTAGATAAACTTTGCGAGAAGCTTCAAACAGAAATAGAAATGGATATGATAAAGTAGAAAAAGCGATAACAACTTGCTTTGTAGGTCACGTGCACACTAAAAAATCTGGATTTCCGCTTTGGGAAAGATGTAAAATAAATGTGAAATATTTTACGTTTCCATCTCTTCTAGCCGGGAACATGGAATGGGGCCAAAAATACAGTTTATAAGGAATCAAATACCATTTCAACACATGCTTTGTACTATCTGCAATGTAAAAGAATCACGATACACGTGTCCCAAGTGTGGTTGTCGTTATTGCTCATTAGGATGTTTCAAGTCCGAGAAACATGCCCAAATGGATATTCTTGCGTTGGAAAAGACAAAAGAAAAGCCAGAAGCGATAGAAGCAATTGAAACTGAGAACAAAACAGATGAACAACAAATGGACCGTAATGAAATATCAGATCCAATGTTGAATGAGTTAGTAAAAAATGAACAGTTTCAAGAATATATTTCTTCACCTGTTTTACAGTTCCATATTTTGACAGTACTTGAAATCATTAATAATGTCAGTTTAACAAATGAATATTCTAAGGACGGAAGAATGGAAATTGCAAGTAGGAAATTAAACGCTTTACGTGGTGGAGGAATAGAAGAAAATGATTACGTTGAAGAATTTATATCGTGGTTATTAAATTGGATGGATGAATTTAAAGAAAACACAGCTACAAATTAATTAATTTATAAAACAAATTTATTCTTAACAACACCTTTGATATTCATATCTGAAACATCAACTTTATAAACGGCTGCACCATTATCATCTGGATTTGGTTCATCATCAGCTGTTAAATCAGCACTTGTAACATACAAAGTTGTTAAATCTTTATCACCAAAAATACAACATGTAATGTTTTTTGATGGGAAAACCCATTCTTTGTCGACTTTTTTATCTGGGGTAATTCTAATGATTCTATTATCACCCCAAATTGCAACATATAAATTACCTTCATTATCAAGACATGAACCATCAGGATCATGAGTGTTTGTAAAAAATGGAGTTTTGGTTTCAAAAAAAACATGATTTCTCTTTGGATCATAATCATATCTATAAATAGTCTTATGTAAAGAATCTGTCCAATACATTACGTTTCTTTCACTATCCCAATTAATACCATTTGGAATACCACATTCTGACCATAAGAATGTTAATTCTGATTCTTTATTTGCGATTAAATACATACTTCCGATAGCTTTATCTTCTTCTTCGACCATTGTACCAACCCAAAATGTCCCTTCTGGGTCAATTGATCCATCATTCGATCTTAATTGTCTACCATCGACAATATTACCATTTGGATACAATGCGATAGTTTCAACATTTCCCGTGTTTAAATCAAGGATAGAAATTCCTTCTTCAACACCACAGATTAATTTTGTAGGATCACTAGTTAATCCAATAACACCGACGGATTTACCAACTATATAACATTTAGGAATTGATAATTGTTTGCCTGCAGATGATGCATTTGGTAAAACAAATACAGATCCAGCTGGAATGTCGATATAGTATAAAGCATCTATTCTTTCATCATATGTAATACCTTCAAGTAATTTACCATGTGGAACAATATGGGTAGAGTCCACAGTTATTATGGTTTTATTTTCAGACATAATTGGTTATTTGTGTAAAGAAATATATAATAAGATATTCCGGAAAAACCTGACTCGGGAAGTTGCTGAAACAACCTTCTGAAATGCATTTTTTGTTACTCGCATGAATCACACTGGTTGGCTTAACTAATCTCTTTTTTAAACAATTGAAGCTTTACCTTTAATCAACCATTGAACAATATGGATACATATCATAGATCACTCACGTCTGTTCCTGCACCTTTGATAGTGGTCCAAGGTATTTCCAAAGATTTGCGTCCTGTTTCAATTGAAAGAAGGGCAAGAACTTTGAAAGAACAAGGATTTAAAGATGCACACACCAAATTAAGTTATGGAGTGAAAATCGAAATAGAACGAGAATTAAATGACTTGAATAATGAATGTATGATAAGAATGGTGAAATTGATTGAAACTAATAATATTCGAAATAAATCATGGTGGCCTAAACAAAATCCGGATCTTGATGATCAACAATCACAGCAATTATTTTCCAAACAGAAACAATTGGCAGCTTTGGGATCAGGAAGTCAAAATTCTAAAGGTATGTGGTTTAATATTAGATACTCAGATAAAAAATATGAAATTATTATAAATGGATCACAATCTTCACTTTCACCTTATAATGCAAATGGAGAATTTCATGGATCTTTGTTACCATTACAATGGATGGATAAATATTATGATTATATACCTACTGTTTTTATCACATTTTATGAAATTGGAGAAGATTCAAAATTTGATGATCTATTAATAAATGAAGTCAATCGTGTTAAATTAAAGTTTTCAAATACTATGGTTAAATTTGTTACAATTTTGATTAATCCATTACCATTTAAAATAGATAACTTTCGAATTCAAAATATTATTACAAAAATTAACATGGGGTCGAATTCCTTATTTGTTATTAATGGATCGAACAATGAAATTTCTAAACGTGAACAAAATGTATTTATTCGAAAATTGATGATTGGATTAAAACAATATTCTAATGATTTTTTTGATTTGCAAATTCAAAAATTGAAAAAGAGAGATATGAAAGATGATCAATATAATGAGAAATTTTTTTCTACAAGAAATTTAATTAAATTGGCAATGTTTGAACAATTCAAAGGTGTTAATGATTATTCTACAAAATTATTAGAGTATGCATATGATCGATTACTTCAATCATTAAAATCTATTGATCCGAATTCTCAGAAAAATCCCTATTTAGAAACTAGAAAATGGTTAGATATAATGTGTTTACATATTGTTCGATCATGTATTGTTTTAGGAGATACAAATGTTGCATTTAGAAAATTTACATTTCATATTCAAAGAATAAAGGATTTGGATGAAATTAATTTTACATTTGATTGGCTTTCATTACAATATACATGGTTTGGGGAACTCATTGAAAGTGTTAATGAAAACATTATACCTTTAGATTCTGCTTTATTACCAACATTAGGATTGAAAGAGATAAAGTATAATAGTTATAATATGCCACATAATGGATTTATTTATTTACAAGCTTCAAATTATCGAGATTTATATTTGAAATATGAAAATAATGGGTTAGATAATAGAATTTTATTGTTAACTGCTGCATTAGATGCGTTTAATAAATCTAAAAATTGTCGATTTTCAAGAATCGAATCAAGGGTTTATATTTTATTAGGTGATGTATATTATGAGAAGAAAAATTATAGTATGGCTGTTAATAATTATTATGCTGGTATTTCATGTTATAAACAAGAATCATGTTTGTTCATCGTTGGAAATGTTTTAAAGAAAATCTTGAACTGTTACGTTGGATTATCTAAAATTCGTGAAGCGTCAGGTGTATATATTGAACTTTGCTGTCTTAATGGTTCGATATGGAAAGATAAAGAAAAAACTCGGACATTTTTGAATGATATGAAAGAAAAAATTGTAAGTTTGGATTTGATAAATGATGATTCGCAATCGATTTTAATGAATGATGAAAAGGTTGGGAATGATGAAATCGATAGTAATTTAGTATCTTATATTAAAGAGGGAATGTTTAGTATTGATGTGCGTATTAAGAATTTTAAGAATTTAATGAATGATGGAGTCAATGTTCAGTTGGTCATTACTCGAAAAGGTGATACAATGATAGATAGTTTAAAAATCAATCGATTGGAAATAGATATGGGTGAAAATGGGGAATTTAAAATCATTCAAATAGAAAACATTGATGATGGGAGTTTGGAATATATTAAAAAGCTAGATAGTGTTTCTAATCAAGTTAATGAAAAACTGGCATGTGGATTGATATTTAAAAGTACAGATATGAATCATAGTAAACTTGTATTACAATTACATGTTAAGTCGAATAAAATTGGACAATTTTACATTCCACGAGTTAGAATCAATGGAGAATTAAATGATATTCAATTCAACACTATTGTTAACGTAAACGGACTTGGGACGTCTAATAAATATTTTAAATGGTATGCCTCTAAGACGGAATATTATCCTTCACATTATCCAACGAATTCATTTGAAATGATACCTAAAATTCCGGAGGTAAAGTGTAATTTAAAATATGATAAGGTTGGGTTTAACGGTCGTTTGTTTCCTATTTTTTTGAAATTTTTGAATTTGGATCCAGATGTATGTATTAAAGTACATGTGAAAGGTATTGGTTTACTCGAGCAGAAACACGATGTGCTTGTAAAGTGGGGAGAGGATTGTGATCAATTAATTTATGATGGAGAAGAAATGAAACCAGGTGATGAAACAATGGTTAAATGCATGTTAGAAATTCCACAAGTTGAAGGATTACCAAAGAACTGGATTAATGAAGATAATGTTAGGAATAAAGATACGAATTGTATTGTTAAATTTAATATCAGTTATGAATTAGTCAATGATGGAGGTCTTAGAATCGATGCTATAAAAGAGGCTAAAATGAAAGTTGTTGAGATGGTTGAATGGCATACTGAAATACGTGCTGATTTAGTCAATGTTGAATTCCCTGATTTGTTTAAGCTTGATAATTTAGGAGTTGATGTTCAATTAGGTGTTAATGTTCCTATTCATTGTCGAAAATGGTTATTTACATTAAATCTGAGGAATATTTCATTCGATAATATGAAGATTGAATCATGTAAGTTTATTATCCGTGGTCCTAAAGGAGTAAAATTGAAACTCACCCCTGAGGAAGATGATAATGAAGAGGGAGTTTTGAAGAGTTCACATGTGAAGAAACTAAGAGTGTGGCTTGAAGTTACTAGTCCTGAACGGATTTTAAGGACTATTCCAATTGACATTAAATGCATGGTTGATTATTTAATTGAAGGGAGTGATAATGAAAGAATTCAACATTATACTTTAGACGTTTACAAAGCGAATCTACCACATGTTGATCCACGAGTTCTTGTTTGTGTTGAGAATGAAACTGATGATGAAATTGATATTGCTTATGTTTTAGAGAATCCAACTGATCGAATTTTCCAATATCAAACGAATTTAAATACTGTTAGTGGAATTGAAATTGTTAATTATATGAAGAGTATTAGAATCAATCTGATGCCATTTATGCAAGAACGAATTGCGTTTAAGTACAAGTTAACAGATGCACACAATTTACAAAATGATAATGACATTGAGTTGCCTGAGTTTACATTATATGATCGTCAATTTCAAGTATTCGTTAAACCAAGTGTTGCAGATGATAAACTAAATATAGTTGATGGTCATTTGTATTTAAGAAAAGAAATGCATAAGCAAATATAAACGAATTATATAAGTTATTTATACTTAATTAATCTTTAATAATTCAACATCAAAGATTAAAGTAGACATTGGTGGAATTAAACCTGGGAAACCTCTGTTACCGTAAGCCATTAATGGAGGAACGGTTAATCTTGCCTTTTCACCAAGGGATAATTTTGCAAAACCTTGTTCCCAACCTTGAATGACCATACCTTGACCGATTTTGAATTGGAATGGCTTGTTTCTATCGACTGAAGAGTCGAATTTCTTACCGTTGGTTAAAGTACCAGTGTAATGGACGGTTAAAAGATCACCGTTCTTTGGGAAGTTGACACCGTCACCTGGGGAAAGAATTTCAATGTTAAGTTGGTCAGCGGCAGCAGCAGTGGACATAGCGGATGTTCTAAAGGATGGTAGAGGTCTGGAAGGGAGTGCAGCACGGACTAGAGGTCTTGCGAAGGCAAACATTGTGGTCGACTTGTGGGTGAAGTGTGAAGCAGTCGAGATGGAGAGAGAGAGGGGAAAAGAAGGGAGGCGGGCAAAGCGAGAGCTTTATAAGGGGGCTGGGCGGAAGGCGTAGAAGACAGGGTGGTGTTGATGTGTTGTTTGAAGATCGGGGGTGGGGGAGACAGGAAAGCATGACGAACTTACACCCACGGTACTTGGCATCACACGTGGTGGGCTACAAGTCTCTGGCCAACACGGTGGAAGTGTTTTTGGACTACAATTGTCCCTTTTCGGCCAAGTTGTTTATCAAGTTGCAGGATGAGGTCTTGCCGTTGCTTGCAAAGAAGCGATTAGATGATAAGTATAATGTGGTGTTTGTCAATGTTGTTCAGCCATGGCACGGTGTTCAGAGCAGTATTTTACACGACGTGTCTTTTGCTATTTCAAAAGTTAGACCAGAGTTGTTTTGGGCGTACTCCCGTTTGTTGTTTGATAACATCACTCAGTTTTACGATACAAATGTTGAAGATAAGAGTAAGAATGAAATTTCCGATGAGATTTTACAACTATGCAAATCACATCTTAAAGGATTGAGGGATGAAGATGTCAAAGAAATTAAAAAATTAATTAAAGTTGCTGGTGTTTTATCAGATGGTAAACCTAACAATGCAGGTAATGCAGTTGCTAAAGATAACAAGTATTTTGCGAGATACCATCGTACACTTGGTATCCATGTGACACCTAGTGTTTTAGTTAATGGTATCTACGTTCCACAAATCGAGAGTAGTACAGATAGCAATAAGATTATTGAAATTTTAGAAAATCAAACTATATAAATGGTTATTTAGCAGATTAAATTAATAAAGTTTCAATCTTGTCCTTAACAGCGTAAATTTGGTTCTTAATAGCAGATGCATCATTGGTAGTAATAGAAGCAGCAATAACAGGTCTAGAAACACCACAAGCTCTACCGAGAGCAGTCTTTGATGGGACGAAAACGTAAGGAACGTTTTTATCTTCACATAAAAGAGGTAAGTGAAGTAAGATTTCAATAGGTTCAGTATCTGCGGCCATAATGATGAATTCAGAAATACCTCTGTTTAAAGTCTTTGTAGTTTCGTTAGCACCTTTTTTAAGTTGTCTTAAGTTTTGTGCTTCTTGAACCAAATCAAGGATTTGTTGGGATAATGCAGAATCTGCTAATGGGAAAGCCTTTGGGTTTGGTGCGGACATTGTACTGATGTGTGTAGTAAAGAGAAAGGTGTAGAATAGGTTCCTTGCTGTGGCTCGCCTTGTAAAAAGAAGAAGGAAGTAGAAGTAACAAGTCAGAAGAAAAGAAGAAGGAAGAAAAGAAGAAAGAAAGAAAACACAAAAAAATTTTTCATCTATTTTCTTTTTCAACCGAGCAAAGAAACTGGAAAATCAGTAAATGCGAAAATGAAAACGGATTCTTATTTCTCATTTGCTATTTACTATTTCTTCGGACATTTGCTATTTGACTTTCCTGGTGAGTTAGTTTGCTTGATTTGACTCTGAATTGCTTGTACTGTTGCTTGTGTTGGCATATCAAGTCCCTCCTTCATATGAGCTCTTCTTAAGTACTTTAGGAGGAAATTTGGGTATAATTTTCAGGTAATTCAGCAGGTGGTTTCCTTGAGACATTCTTTTCCATTTGACTGACTATTATTGAAAGGTTGATTTGAAAACAGTTTTTCAAATAAAACGCCAACTTCATAACAAAAGGTTTCTTTTAGCATAAAATATATGTTGTTTAGGCGAGTTTAGTGTTTTCTTTTAAGAACTTCTTTAATGAGTTTGTTTTAGAAAATTGTTCTGGTTTTGGTGGTATAAATTTTGTTTGCTTGATCAGAAGATTTTTTTACAGGAAGTGATCTTTACTGTTTTGTTTCCGGAAATGAAAAGCAGAATATTTATCTTGTTTCTCATTCCAAGAAATGAAGTTGTTACTTCCATAATACTCCAAACACTAAGAAGAAGATCATTAACAATGTGCAAATTAGGTCATTACAAAAAAATTGCAAAGCCTATTTTAGAGAATTAAATAATATTGCCATTGGCATAATGGATGATAAAGATCTTTATTCAAATGAAGAAACATTAGATCTGGCTAATTTTTATTCAATTGTGGTAAAATTTACCAAGATGTTTATTTATCGAACGGTTCTAATTTTGTGGAATGACTTTTTAAAAAAATGGCAAAGATTTTGTGTTGGTATAAAAGATGAAATTATGAGGTTTTAAAAATTGATGTTTACATTAAAGATCCACCAAAAAATTATCTTCTCATTAACAGTTTTAGTGATAATACTGCACCAAAATCTGTACAATAAAAGGGAACATGTTATTTGTTTTGTTAAATTAAAGAACAGACTATATTCAGTGAAATGGTAATAATTCAAAAAGTATAGACTTATTACTGATTACAAGGATGCATCTGATGAATTTTTGAATAAACTTTTGAGTGATGATTACAAAATAACATGAATTTGGAAGTGAAGAATGCTGAAGAACCAGAGTGGTTACCTGATCATATAAATATGGACCTGAGTCCAAAAACCAATTGATCAAATTAGCTCAAAAGGTGATATTAAACAGTTTTGTACTATTTGTTCTGGTAATGTTAACAAAGTCTCAGGATCCATTAGTGATGGAATTAACGATGTTAATGAACTATTACAGTTGGATTTAATTAGCGCTACTTATAATTAATACGGTTTGATTTGTATACAGTAAAACCAAATTTATCTTTGGTTATATTTCTAAGAGAAAGAAAACAAGCTATTGAGATAAATAAAGTTAATTGCGAAGAGATTAAAAACCGTAACCATAAAACCGCAGATCATCAGGAGAAGACACAACAGTTTGGAACGTCACCTGACAGGAAATAGAGCTCCGTCAGAACGGGTGATGTTGATTCTGAAGTGAGCTTTAAGAAAGTTAAATATGACGAAATCAACTTTAAAAATGCCTACAATCATGAGAACTCACGGAAACTTGAAACATCATTTGACAGGAAATATAGCTCCGTCGGAACGGACGATGACGATGTTGACATGAGTTTTGAATTAAAAGAAGCGCAAAAGTATCGACAGAAGATACTAAGTGAATTTAAAGACGTCATAACTAACGAATCACCTTCTCACTTGCCACCTGATAGAAGACAAAAACATAGGATTTTATTGATGTAACCAGGTACCGTCACAGCAAGGAAACAATATCCACTGAGTTACGGAGAAAAAGAGGAAATGACGAAACAGGTCGAATCACTATTAGCGCAGGGATTTATTATCTTGTGTTATTTGTGAAGAAGAAAGATGGTTCCATAAAGAGGCTGCTCAACACTGCCACGATAAAAATAGGATTCCACTACCAAAAATAGACGAGTTAGTTTCAAATCCAATCTGTTATTCTCAAATCCTTATGGATGTATGCATTTAAGCATGATGTATTTCTTTTGAATTATTTACCAAGAAATAAAGATAAAGAATCTCCATGGAAATTATTTTCTGGTAAAGATAAAAATGTTGACGATAGTATTCCATTTGGTTGTTTAATGTTTTATTATAATTATAGCAATGACCAGAAAATTTTCACTCATTATAAAAGTGGTGTATTTATTTGTTTTGATAACACAATAAAAAATGTATTTGTTTATGATGCTGAATCTAAAAGAATTGTTAGAACTTCGGCCTTTCAAAGTTTTGAATCTATTTTTCCCTTAAGAAAATCAATGTGATATGAACCAGGTGGAAATAAAAATAGAGAGATGTTTTATGAAAATGATTTGGATATGTCAAAGAGCAATTGCTAATAAACCAATTTCTAGTTCCCACTAGTGGAAACGTTACACCAAAACACTACGGACCCAAACCACAGGATTATCCGTATAATCGAGAGTTTTGATCCTTCTGTTGTCACCTCCAGAAAGATATTTAACCAACATTTGCTGCAGGGACTATACTCTGCTGGTACATTCTTCACCACCACAATCAACAACCCATCCGATTTAAGAGAATTCATCGATAAATGGATTCAACATGGACACATCCTAATGATAAATGATGACCCGTATCTGTTCCAATTTTATTTGAAATATAGCCCGTTTAGAAAACTACAATTTCAGCCATACTTGTAAACCACTCCCATGATATCCAAGAATTTCTCTATATTATTGGTACTTTAAAAAACTGGTCCAAGATCTTCCCAGAACGTGAAAAGCCAGCTCTTAAATCGAAACAATCCACTACTTCAACACCATCCCCAACTCCTCTTCACAGGGACCACTGATCCATCCAGACAGAAAAGATATTGTCCCGTCTGCTGCCAGCGGTCCCCGTTCTGTGTCAACCAACTCAGAAACTTGTGTAACCAACCATGTCTGAACCAACTCTTTCCAAACCATGCTCAGCTTCCGTTCGCCCTCCTGAAGAAAAGAATGCTCAGCAAACACGCTCCGCGTCGATCGACGCCCCGTCGCTGGCTCGCTCGAAAATGGCTGCTTAATTTGCTGGTGAAGACGCTGAAGGTGTGCGTTGCGGCCTGGCTGTTCTTGTGGCCTCCATGATTCCCGTCTTCTCTTCTGTCTCTGCGTTCTCCACTCTGCACTCCCGGCCCTCCTGTCCACCCACACCCAAACACACACACTCACATAACAATGTCTGATCTTTGGTACGTCCTCCTTCTTGCTTCAACCGTTCATTCACCCGATTAGCCCCCCTTCCATGCTCTACGCCCTTATCTAACATACTAACATATTCTTCTTTCCTTGTCATCTTTTTGAAGTCCTGTCTATGCTCCTTTCTTCGGTTCAATTGGTTGTGCTGCTGCAATCATCTTCACCTGTTTCGGTGCTGCCTACGGTACTGCTAAATCTGGTGTCGGTATTTGTGCAACTTGTGTTCTTAGACCGGATTTATTGATCAAGAATACCGTTCCAGTTATTATGGCCGGTATTATCGCTATTTACGGTTTAGTCGTCTCTGTCTTAATTTCCTCTTCTTTAAAGCAAACACAAGCTTTATATACCGGTTTTATCCAATTAGGTGCTGGTTTATCCGTCGGTTTAGCAGGTTTAGCTGCTGGTTTCGCAATTGGTATTGTCGGTGATGCAGGTGTTAGAGGTACCGCTCAACAACCAAGATTATTCGTTGGTATGATTTTAATTTTGATTTTTGCCGAAGTTTTAGGTTTATATGGTTTCATTGTTGCTTTATTAATGAATTCAAGAGCAACTCAAAATGTCGTTTGTTAAATCTTTTAGTTTGAAAAAAAACAAAAAAAAAGAAAACAAAAATCTTAAACATAAACATAAACATAAACACAACATATATATTTACACATTTAATTGTCTATATAAAACACCATCTCTATTAAAAATCTTATCTTTAAGATTCCAAATAGAATTGTATAATCTTAAAACCTTATTAAATAAAATTTCATCATCTTCATTTACAAAAACATTTCCATGTTGTTTAAAATGTATGTAATTTTCATATCTTATTAGATCTTTTCGGCTTACAATTCCAATAAGTGATTCATTCTTTAAAACATAAACTACTCTAACCCCAATTTCAACAAATAATTCAAATAAAGCATAAATAGAAGAATTATAATCAATTGTTAAAAATTCAAATTCAATAAATTCTTGAAAATGAGTCTCTCCACCAATTTCTTCACCAATTATTTCATACATTTTTTCTTTACTCAAAAATTGTATAAACTCATTACCAATATTAATATTACCTTCACCATCTTCCACTATTTTTAAAATTTTTATTAAATTTTCATAAGTTATAATTCCAACAATACATTTACGTTTCCATAACAAAGGATATTCACGTTTTTCAAATTCTAAAACTCTAAAAATATCATTTTTAAACATTCCTTCACAATCTAATCCAATTATTTGTGGAACCATTATATCTAAAACTTTACAATCTTCACCACCAAATTCATGATCTTCTTTTAAATCAATATATGGTATCCCATTAAATTTAATCATTTGATCTGCAATACCACCATATCCATTACCACAAAATTCATTAACTATTCGAACACTAATAATTGTAATCATTGATGGTACAATATATTTAATTGCTCCAGTTAATTCATACATAATAACAACAACAGTTATATTTAATCCAGTAATTCCACTAAGAGCAGCACCTGCACCTAAAAATGCATATGTTCCTGATGAAACTCCATTATTATTATTAAATATTTCTTCTACTAATAAACCTAATAATTTTCCAAATGTTGCTCCAATTGTCATACTTGGTACAAAAATTCCACATGGGATTTTACATCCATAACTAATACAAACTAAAATCATTCTAATAATAGTTGCATAAAAAAGTGTAAATAATGTTTTAATCCATTTTAACAATGATTCATCTTTAATTAAACAAATTAAATTATTAGATTTTTCTTTAGAATTTTCACATGAATCAAATAATAATTCCATAACTTTTGTCATATCATACCTCATATAAATATTCCAATATCCTAAAATTGAAGAAATTAAACATAAAAAAAATACTTCAATTAATCCACTAAATTTCCAATTACTTAAATATTTTTGTCTAAAACAAACATATTTAATATTCCATTTTGAAATAATAATTCCATAAACACCACCAAAAATTCCTAAAATAATAAACCATATTGTTTCACTCCATACCCAATCTGCATTATATTTAACTTCAAACATAACTATTTGTCCCGTTCCAAATGGATTCCACATTTGTAATGTTGTAATTGCAATTAAAGATGTATAAAAAGTTTTCCACAATGTACTTAATTTTAATCCACTACTAATTTCTTCCATACTAAATAAAACTCCACCAATTGGACTTCCAAATGCTACTGCAACTCCTGATCCAGCAGCTGCAGTAATTATATCAGATAATTGAATAGGTGATTCATTAAACCATGGTATAAGAAATCTACCAATAACATTACCAACACATGAAGCATAATGAACACTTGGTCCTTCTTTACCAACTGCTAATCCACTAGCGATTGTAAATGGTAATGCAAATGCTTTAATTATTAAAGTTATTAATGAAAGAAAATCAGGTCTATCAAAACCTGAAACAATACATTTTACTTCACTTATTCCACTACCTGAAGCATTAGGTGCAAAATATAAACAAGAAAATGAAGCAAACATTCCAAATGAAATAGATAATAATGTATACATTAAAAAATCAATAATTGAAATTTTAGACCATCCTGTTTTTAAATCATTAAGATATTCGGTAAGTACACTAAGAAATGCAGCAATTGATCCAATACATATTCCAACAGTTGTTAAAACAAGCCAAATTTGTGATGTTGTCCAAATTCTTGATTTAATTAATTGCATATTAGAAATTTCATTTAAAAATGTCATAGCTGATGAAATAGTTGGCATTGAAACTGGTCGATCATTTTCTAAATCAATTGATTCATTATGAGAAGTTCTATGTTTTAATGCTTGATAATATTTCCTATTTTCATCAAGTCTTTCAAATGACCAATCAATTGTTCGATACGTATCAAAGTTTCGTGATAATTTTTGAATTTCAGGATCTGAATTATATGCTTGTTGCCAACGCATTAGTTTAAAGAAAGACGGTTCTTAAATGACTAAAAAATTAAACTCAAAACAAAGTGTGTTGTTGTATTTTATGCAATTAATATATAAATTCATGTTAAGCGAAATTTAACACCATGCTATGTAATAATAATAATTGCTCACTCAATGCGAATTCTGTTTTTCGTTAAAGAATTTATAGCATTATATAATCAGATATACATGAATGTGCAGTATAGTATATACCTATAAAATAATAGTTTAAAAGAATAAATAAGAAAATCTGCTAATGAATACAGCGTATAGAGAAGTGGAAAAGGGTGGAGGGGGAGAGGGAGGTTATTTTATGTATTATGATATTTATATGTGTTTGTATGTTTTATTTTTATTTTTTATTAAAAGTTTTCCGTTTTTGTTTAACCAACGACTAAAGTTTCAGGATCAGCAAATTCATATTGAGGAACTTCCAGATTTAATGGAGCTGGACCTTTTCTAATTCTACCTGAGATATCATAATGAGAACCATGACATGGACAGAACCAACCACCGAAATCACCAGCTTCACCAATTGGGACACAACCTAAATGAGTACAAATACCTAACATAATTAACCATTCTGGATTTTTAACTCTTGCTGCATCAGTTTCTGGATCTCTTAAAGTAGAAATATCGACTTCATTAGCTTCTTCAATTTCTGCAGGAGTTCTATGTCTAATAAAAACTGGTTTACCTTGCCATTTAACAACAACATTTTTACCTAATGGAATTGCATTTAATTTAACTTCAACTTTAGCCATTGCTAAAACATCAGCAGATGCAGACATAGTAGTTAAAAATGCTTCAACAGTTGATTTAGCTGCTGCTGCACCTAATAAACCATATGAACCGACCATAAAATAGGTGAAATCTCTGGATTTATCAGATGAACCTTTGGATTTGTTTAAATAATGAGAGAAATCTGGAGAATCATATGTAGATTTAAGAGCTGGAACGGTAGATGAAATTGATCTAGTTTGTGCTGTAGTAAAGAAAAGAAAAATTTGAAAAAAAAAGAACAAAGAAACAGATGTTAGTATTTGTACATAAAGAATATTGAATTGATGAATAGTTATCAACAACAAATTAGTGGATGATTGAATGAATGAATGAATGGGAAAAGAAATAAAACAAACATACCTAAACCTAAACCTCTTGCACTTCTGAGAGATAATCTAGACAACATGATGGATGTGTATACGTGTGTGAAGAAATAAAGTAAATGGAAGGATGGGCGATGTTAGATGTCCAATTGCTGTATCAAAGCAAAACCGTACATCTTGTCGGTGTACAGAAAGCACTCTTTACAGTCTCTCACTCGCTGTTCGCATCCTCACACATTCCCCTTCCCTTCCTCACCCACACAACGTCTCACCACTGTCCCGTCTCTCATTGGCTGACTTAAACCGGGTCAATTTTAATTTTCAAGCCCGCCAAGATTTTTTAAAACCCGTGCACCTGCAACACGTAATTCCATTGCAATTTTATTCAGTGCGCGGCTTTTTCTCTCTTGAGCCGCATTACGAGCCGCAAGTACAAGTCTTTCCTCCTCTTGCTTATAATATTCTTCAGCTTCAGCGACGCGTCGCTCGTTTTCAGTAACCATATGAGATAGTTCAGCGAGAACATCAGGAAGTGTAGAAGGCTCAGCGAATTCTTTCGTATGTTCAAAATCTGCTTTCCCGTCATCAACGTCAACCCGTGTTTCCTCTGCATCAACATAATCCACAGGAAAGGTTGGCAATGCAACTAATGGTAATGATTGTGAATGTGGTGGTGGCGGTGGTGATAATCCAATGATACTTGATGTATGTGCAACCATATTCAATTTTGCTATTGAGTTGTTTATTGCTGAAGGTACAGGAGACGATTCGGCAACTTGCACATCGACCACCTGTTCTGGCTCTGGTTCTGGCTCTGGTTCTGGCTCCGGCTCTGGCTCCGGCTCTGGTTCAGGTTCTGATTCTGGTTCTTCATTTGGTTCCTGCTCTTGTTCGGGAACATCATCCTGTTCTTCAACAACAGCATCAAGTTGCGCTTGTACATATTTCTTATTTCTTCTACGACCATAAGTCCGCTTTTTTTTATATTTATGCTTAACACCTTTCATTGTAGTTTTGTTATTTTTATTAATAATTTGAGAAACTCTAATAGGAACAGGTTTTTCTGATTCTAATACTTGTTCTAACTTGTCTTCTGAATTTTCCTCAAGTTGTTCCTCAGGTTGTTCCTCAAGTTGTTCTTGTGGTTTTTCTTTTGGTAACTCCCAAAACTCACTTTCTTCTTCTTCAACTGATCCACTTATGCATAGTAATTTTGATTTATATATTCTCATTTCGACGAAGTCCAATATATTATACATTAAAAAAGAAAAAACAAAAAACAAATAAACAAAGAAAGAGAAAAAGAAAGGAACACGAAAAAAAACAAAAAAAATTCAAAATATAGTTCATTATGCTGAGCCGAAAGCTCATTAATTTTTAAAGAGTATGCTCGCTTAAAAAATTTAGTTAGATCTAATTTAATTTAAAATTACAAAAAAATGAACACAAATAACATAAATAAAAGAAAGTAAAGTAAGAGAAAATGAAACAAAACAAAATAAAGATAAAGATAAATACTATAAAAACATAAGAAAAAGAACAAAGTTAACTATTAACTTTTATAAATAAGTTTAATAGAAAACAAATTTTGCTTTACCTGAAGTAACAGCAACTGTACAACCATCAGATCCATTACCATTATAAACACCATTTTCATATTTACATTCACCATTAACAACACTGTTACTATCATAAGCAACAATTTTAACATTAAAATTAGCAGCTTGTTTATTGTTTGGATTTGGAATTAATGATAAATATGCAATACCATTGGTATAACCTGCACCAAAATTTAATGGAGCCCAATTACCAATACCTGAACCTGATGTACCCCAAATACAACCATCTTGTTGTGAAACACCTGCATTATTAACATAATATTGAGCAGAAGTTTTTAAACCTTGCCATTGATAATAAGAATCTTCATCAACAGTTGTTAAAACATTTTCTGAACCTGGTCCAACAATTGTTGGGATAACCATATTTTCAGTACCTGGATAATCAGTTCTACAAATTGCAACTGATTGATCAATTTCTGAAACAACTCTTGCATGATCAACACCCCATTCACATAAATAATTAGATCTTGAATTGGTTTTATATAAATAACCATTTTTACAATATAAACCACCAACAGAAACACCATTTGCTGGTTGATTTGATGGCCATTGAGTTTTTGACATACCTGGTTGACAAGCATAAGAACAATAAGTACCATCTTCACAACTACCACCAGTTGATGTATCATCATGATATAAACCTGACCAACCACCAAAACCTAAATAATTTAATGCAACAACACCTTGACCACCAGGGAATTGAGAACATGGAACAGAACCATCAATAAATTGTTCACTTGGTTGTTGATAAGCACCTAAATCACCAGTTGATGAATAAGAGAAAGATTTATTTGAGACATTTTTAGTAGAATCAGTAGTTTTTGAATCAGCAGTTGATGATGATGATGAAGATGAAGATGAAGAAGAAGATTCAGTTGATGATGATTCAATAATAGAAGTTGGTTGTTCTAAAGTAGTTGCACTTGTAGTAGTTTGTGCATAAGTATTACCATCACCATCGACAGTAACAGTGACATAAACATAATCATAAGCAACTGCTCTCTTATGTTGATGATGCATATGGAAAGCAGTTGTAGTAGTACAATCTTCAACAGAATCTTCAGCAGCGTGAGAAGAAACTAATAAAGAAGCAATTGCTAATAAGGAAGTGTTAGATAATTTCATTTCTGTGTAAAGAGAATATTATGTAAAAGAATGTTAGTAATTTGAAAAGTATAGGAAGTAAGTTATTATACTAAGAGATCAATCAATGTAAACAAAAACATGTTTATGATTCGCTGGAATCTTTTAAATTTCTCGAATTTCTCGAATTTCTCGAATTTCTCAAGTCTCGTTTTTTGCCAATTGTAGATTTTTTTATTGCGCATTTTTCGTATTTTCTCAAATATTAAAATTTTAAAATTTTAAATTTCTTTTTTTTTGCGCTTTGAAGAAAAGGGGGTAAGAAATATATCAGTTATAGTTGATTCAAAATAATGAAATGAGTGGTAAAATATGCATTTAAGTGCGTATATGTGTCTATATTGATTATGTAAGAAACAAGCAAATAGTGTGAATAAAACGCGGTGTTTTGATGATTGTTTACAGCAACTAGTGGTTGCTATGGAGATGAAATGTATGAGAAATGTGAAACGTGAAATTAGAAAAAACAACACAGCGAAATCATAGGGACGATGTTTTTGCAAGGAGTGGAATGTGTTTGTGTGAATCAGGGGGGAGGCGGAGGAGATTATGCAGTGTGTACGTACCGTTTGATTAAATAAAGGAGAGTAGAATATAAGTTGGATGTAACGAGCGATGTAAGCTGGGCTTGTGTTAAATTGGAGTGTGTTTTTTGTATCTGTAGCACTGTAAGGAATGTAAGTAGTTGGAAAATCAAGCAAGCTTGGGATGTGCCGGGAGTGGAGTGAGTGGAGTGAGTGGAGTGAGTGACGTGGTTGGTGTGAGCAGGGGCCGCAACAGGGTGTGGCCGGGAGGAAAGAGCAGACGGCCAGAGAAGACGACACGGGCTGAATCTGAAGAGCAAGGACCAGCCAGGACCAGCAGAGAGCAACGAACGAGCGAACGAGCGGACGAGCGCAACGAGCGCAACGAGCAAACAACCAGCCCCCGCGCCCCGCGACAGCCGAATTGTCGCACCCCCGGAGCTTTCTCCTCCTTTCCCGTTTCGCTTCCTGTTTTCTACGGCCCGCCATTCCTGCTGCACGCTTTATCCTATTCTACTCCTGTTTCTATCCGTTTCCAGTCTCTTCTCCTTCTCCTTCTCCTTCTCCTTCTCCTTCTCCACTCCCACCAACCCGTCTCTTCCCTTCCTCAACACGGCCTTCTCCCTTATCATTCCTCCCGTCTCACCTGTCTCATCGATATCTTGCATCCCTCATCGTACCCCTTACATTCCATATCTTTTCTTGTTTTATTGCTCTTCATTTTGTTCGCAAATTAACTATTATTCTTATTTTTAACCGTTATCGATACACATTCACAACATTTCTCACTTTATCATGTCTAACGAAGTGTTTAACGAAGGTCCAACAACTTCTCAACATGTAGAATCGACGGATGATGATCATTTTCAATCAACTACTTTTACACTAAAAAGAACAAGATCAATGGGATTGTTAGATAATTTTATAAATTCATCTCAGAATTTATCTTCTTTATCTCCTCAAGATAATCCACCATGTTCTTCTACTCCTCCTGCTCCTGCTCCTCCCCCTTGTCCAAATGATCATCATAAAAATCTCGCTTCAACTACAGTCGCAGCAGTGGCAAATACTGGAGGGCGAATCCAAAATACAAAATTAGCATCTGGAAGTTTTATTCCTCAAGAATGTTTAAATAAGTTAAATTTGAAAACTCCTTCAAACCAATCTCATTCAAATTCAACAAATAACAATTCTACTAACTTATTCCGTTCAAATATTATTAATAAAAAAATTATTAATTCCCCTCAAAGTTTTCAAAGTGATGACTTCTCCGATGATTTTTATAATTCTGATGATTCTTTTTCATCTCCTGCTTCTTCTGTTCATAATTTAAATTCTTCATTTTCAAATTCATTTTCAAAATCAAATTCAAAGTTGAATTCAAATTCAAATATTTGTTTAATACCCAAACATCAATTAAAAAAATTTATGCAATTAAATGATTCAAATAATAATTCCGATAATAATGATTCTTATGATCAAAATCAATCTTCTCCTCAACAACATCAAGATTTAATTAATTTATTACATGATGATATTGATGTTAAAGATGCACCTGATGAACATGTCGATTATTTGACTCATAAATGGGATGAAGATGAAATTTCAAAATCTTGGAAATATGTTACATTAAGAAGAAGTGGAGTTGCAGATTCTGCAAGACTAGAAAATGCTTCTTGGAGAACTTGGGCTCAAACAAGGTTAGGTTTAAAAACAATTTCTCCTGAAGAATTAAATTGGTCAAAAGACTCAGATGTTACATGGCTTTATGGTCCAGTTATAAAATCTTCAACTAATAATGCAAATATTTCTACAATTACACCTTCAACTATCGATTCAGTTGATTTAGTACGCAATCATTCAATAGATAATGAATCTTCAACAGTGTTTCAAAATACTACCACTAATAATAATAATATTAACGATTTACATAATGATTTTAACGATAAAAATACAAATACTACTACTTTTCTAAGCATTAATAATAATAATAATAATAACAATAATAATAATAATAATAATAATAATGAACACACTTTTAATGATTCAAATGTTTCTAACAACTCTAATAATTGTGAACATTTAAAATCTATTTTGAAGAAAAAGACAAACGTTGAAAAAATGATTAGTGAAGCAAGTTATAGTAGATTGCAACATTTATTAGATAACAGAGAACAAAAATTTAAAAATCAAAATTCTGACTCATCTCCTATATTAGAAACTACGACTACAGAAAATAATAGGTTAATTAATTCAATTCCTTCAACTTCAACAATTACTAATTTTAATGTTAATAATTCAATTCATTTAAATAATTTAAATTCAAATTCAAATTCAAATTCAGATTCAACAATAACATCAAATAAAATATTACCTTTTAAAATTAAATCATCTCTTAAAAATTCTATTTTACATATTCAACAAAATCCAACTTTTTCAAACAATTCAAATTTATTAAATGATAAAAAGCAAAAACATATCCATTTTAATATGAGAGTTGATCAATGTATCGCTTTAGAAAAACCATCTAAGTTATGTAAAAATAATTTTCAATCATCTAATAATCATGATATTGATGATGATATGGCTTATGTTGATTCATCAGATGAATCTGATCATTATCCAGTTTCTAATATAATTTCTTCTTCTTATAAAGAAGATCATGATCATTATGCTGATGACGAAAGTGATTATAGATCAAATTCAAATGATGGAATGTATGAAGATTCCGATTCTGATGATGATTTAAATTCTGATGATGATGAAGGTTTTGTTCTTAATCCAACAGGAAATCATTTAAATATTTCTCATCCTTTACAAATTAATGATGAACTTACTACAATTGCTCCATTACCTGCAACAACATTAAAATTCGGATCTGATGATGAATATGAAAATGAAAATAATTTAAATTTGGGTAATAAATCAAATGATAGAATGTATACTGTTTCTCATAATACCAAAACAAATCGTGGTTATGATTATTATTATGATTACAATACAGTTTATAGTAATACATCCAATCCAATGATATATTCTGTATCTGATTCTAATCATACTCATAATCCAAATGCAGATGTTGAAATGTATGATGTTCCTGCTGACTGTCAATTTGGAAATGATATTTCAAATGTACATAACTCATTAAATTCTCCAGATATGATTGATTCACCAAGAATTAATCCTAGGGCATATACTATTCCTAATACAAATAGTGTTAATGCATCACCATTGTTATTACCTTCTAATTTATCTAATAATGTTGTGGATGTTCCAATAGCTTTTATGCATGATATTCCACATTTTGTTGATGATGAAAACCACAACAATAATAATAATAATAATAGTAATAATAATGTAGATAATGGTAATTCATTTGTTCAACATATTGAAAAGGCAATTGATATTAGTGAAAATGATAATTCTTCAAATTCTGATAATGATGATGATGATGATAATAATTTTGGTATATTAAAAAGAACTCAAAGTGTTGGTTCAAGAAATGCATCTAATCAATCACTTTCATCTATAAAAGTCGGATTAAGTGGATTAGATTTATCAACAAGTGGTTTAAGAAGAAGTACAGGTGCTGGATCAAAGCCACAATTATTTCAAATGGCTAGTATGCAACAATCAAATGTTCCAACTACAAAACAAACTTCATCAACTCCTAATAGAAAATTTTTGTTTGTAGATTCTGCATCTGATTCAGAATCTGACCATAAGATGATAGATGATAGTCATGATGTTGATCTTGATGTTGATCAAGATGAAGATGAAGAAATGGTTGATGATTCGATAAATATTCGAAGATCCAATGCAACTTTAGTAAATGCGGTGAAATCAGCACCTTCGATAGGTTCATTAGCGGACATTAATCGTCAATTTGGCAGCATGGCGAGCTTGAATAGAATGAATGGAATAAATTCTAATAATAAAAAATCAGGATTTAGTTTTGGTGGAAGTGATAGTGAAAGTGAAAGTGATTAATTCTTTAAAAATGCATGTTAATTATGGAATTAACTCATATGCATCTAATTTTATGTTCCAAAAAAAAAAAAAAAAAAAAAAAAAAAAAAAAAAAAATAAAAAAATAAAAAAAAAA
>JAKTWG010000084.1:0-38073 GCA_030560915.1 Pichia sp. NRRL Y-12824 | reverse complement strand
GGGGAAGGTTTTCTTCTTGGTAAGAAGGGGCCTGAAGATAGTTGCAGCTGTATTGGTTGTATCAACATCTGGTGGCGGTTGTTCATTAAAATCTTGTGATGGGCCTGTTAATTCAGGGTGGACGTAATCATATTGATCATCTTGAGAATCGGATGCATCATCCGTGGAATCAGGGTTGTAGTTCATAGGGTCCGGAGAGGAGTGATACGATTCATCAGAAGTGTCACTATCGAAAGGTCCTTCATAATTGTAATGGATAGGATCATTGTAATCATTTGAGGAGGAAACACCCTCGTCAGTGGAAAGAGTTGAATGACCATCACCCTCGTAAATAGAAGGGAGTAAAGAACGAGTACCAGCAGTTGTTGATGTAGTAGCTTGCACTATTGAATGTGTAGATGTACTAGAGCTTTCAGGGAGCTTGGTAGAAGAAGTATCATCTATTTTGTCATATGACGTTATGTTGGATTTTTCATCAGATAACCTAGCTGAGGAAGTTGAAACAGCACTCGGAGAAGACGTGATAGTGGGGGTACCAACGGGGGGAACATCGGGAATAATTTTGAATGAAATCTGTTTATTATTGACCTTGGACTTATCAACCGTAGATTTTGTTGATTTTGAGACCTTGGATTTCGATGTTTTATTTTTACCACGAGACTTCTTAGAAGTGGACTTCCTAGAGAGAACCGAATCGTCATAAACAGTGGCAATGGGTTGTTTAGATCTCGTATGACGAGCAACGGCATTGGTTGATTGTGAAACAGGTTCGTTCAACGGAGCGCATGATTGGTTTTGTTGAACAGTTGTTGGCTGATGTGTGTGATTAGGTGTAGTAGAAGGTTCAGGGTTCATGCTTGGTGTATCTCTTTGAATAATATCACCTTTGGACTTATCACGATCTGAAGATGTAATATTCTTATTGGATGATTCAGGATTATTTTGTTTTGGATTAGCATTCGGTATCGCTGTGGCAATAGCTGGCGTTGATGGAGAAGAAGTTTGTGATAATTTGGAGAGTGAAGATTTTTTGGACTTCTTAACCTTACCTGATGTTGAATGAGAAACCGTAGCAGTAGATGGATCAGATGGTAATTTCTGTTCTTGATCTAATGTATTCTGCAATAGGCCTGAATTATTGGATGGAGTGTTTGAATTAGTTTCGTCAATTTGAGAAGTTAAATTCTTGTTATTGATACCTTCTTTCGGACGTCTACCGTTGTCCTTTGGTTGATTTTGCACAGTTGGTGGATGAGATTGAGTTACAAGAGGAACTTTGTTTGGTTGTTCAGAAATATCGATAGGAATATTGTTGACCGGGTCGATAGTGGATTGAGTAATTAGGGGTAATTGTGTTGGAGGAGTAGAATTATGATCTTTGCTCCTGGTTTGTGGTCCAACATTGTGCTTAAATAACTCATAGTTTTGTCTGAACAATTCAAATTGGTCATCATCCATGGCATAATCTTTTAGTTCTTGTAATTCGCCGAGAATCTCGTGATTGAGTTCTTCGACGTTATTGGTTTGTAGTTGCATATGATACGGCTTGAAGTCGTGTTCATTATCTTGGTAATGCAAAACAAAATTTTCATCATTTGGATCATCATCATCATACATTTTTATATCGTCATCTGCGGTGTTTACCATATCGTTTTCATCTAATTGAATTTCATCAGGATTAATTCTATTAAAATGAAGATCTAAAGTATCTGAATGTGTTTCGGGAAGAGCGTGTAAAGTATCATCGTTTATTATAAGTGGATTGTCGAGAACTGAGTATATATCATGTTTAAATTGAGAATCTTGGTTTTCTAAATACAATTGTGGTGTTTTGGTGAATTGAACATGTCTTGTTTCAAGAAAATAACCAGCATCAATTATACCAGCTTCAGATGGAATAAATACCATGTGACCATAAGTTGAATCAGATGGACCTAAGTAAATACTACTGGTGGAACGTGGATCAGTTTTGGTGCCTTCAGGTAAAATTTTCACATAACATAGTTCGCCAAATTCGTGAACATGATTGATATCTAATGGAGCATAACCAATATATCCAGCCGGTGAATCTTGTAATTTAATATTCCACATGTAATTTCTCAAGAAAACAGAATAAAGAGCAGCTTCGACCCAAAAATATGATGGTAACTTTGAACTTACCAACATTGACCTTACATCATTCATTATTGTTAGATTAACTCGTTCAGCAACACCATTTGATGCAGGTGTATAAGCAGATGTAGTGTGTGTTTCGATACCGGATTCTCTTAAGAATTCAAGTACTCTAGCACTTAAATATTCTTTCCCTTGATCAGAAAATAACTTTTTTACACTATATCCTCTTTCACTGAACTGATTTTTCACCCATTTGACGTAATCTCTAATCGCAATATAAGCATCTGATTTTTGTTTCAATGGACTAATTCTTAAGAAATTGGTGATACCACATTTGAATGATATAAAATACACTGGACGATTATTTTCAGTTTCGATAACTTGACAAATGTCAGTATAAATGATGTTGAATGGAGACGAATTAAGATAAGGATCTCTTGACCCTTCGATTGCATTGCTTCTTCTTGCCTTACCAATCAGACAGGAAGCGCAATCATGTTTGGAAATATATCCTCGTAGATCATCAATGTCTTGTTGATTTGAACCAACAATGGTACCCTTACTAATAGCCTTTAATAAATATGAAGAGTTGATATGACCAAGCCTTGTATGTATATTTCTAATTTTTACTATTGTAGGTGGTAAGATTAAATCCTCTATAGAAAGATACTTTGATAAGTCGATTGTTAGAAGTTCTATGAAACTATTTTTAAAATTTAATCTATATTCCAATGGTTCAGTGTTGACTAATTGGGATTCTATATTTAACTTGTTTAAATAACCTTCTGAAATCACATTTTCGACTTTATCAGTTGTAAACCAACATTTTATTGATATATGGTAACCATCGATATCTATAACGATGTAACCATATCCTTTAAAGTTATTCAAACGGTGTCCACTGTAGGTGGATGCGATGAAATCTGGTTTTGCACTTCTATAATGATGTAATAATCTTTTATCATTTACAATATTTATTGTTGCACCACTATCAATTAATATACCGCTTTGCTCAAAGCCTCGCAGTAATATCAGAAGCTTTAATCTCCTGAATTTTCTGAATTGATCTAATTGATTTAGGTTGTAATGGTATTATTTGGATTGATCTATTTTGTTTTCCTGTACCAGCGTTATTTGGTTTTGGAGCTGGTTTTGGGTTGGTTGAACCTCTGTTAGTTTCTGGTTTCGCTTTACCATCTTGACCAGAACTTCCATTGTTCTCCTCCTTCTTAAATTTAAATCTAATTTCGGTAGGAGGTGATTGATTCATTAATTCAGACTTACTTTCTTTTCCTTCAGCCCATTTTTCATATGCCTTATATAGTTCATTGAAGGTCTTGAATGTAGTATGGAATGGATCTGCCACAGTTT
Source organism: Pichia sp. NRRL Y-12824 (assembly GCA_030560915.1). Lineage (NCBI taxonomy): Eukaryota > Fungi > Ascomycota > Pichiomycetes > Pichiales > Pichiaceae > Pichia > Pichia sp. NRRL Y-12824. Next base: position 34,587 of record JAKTWG010000084.1, on the reverse strand, counting down.
TACTAGTGGATTTGTATTCACGAGTGATGCTGTCTTTAACCTGTTTCTTTGTGTTACGAGCTAACTCCTGGACAAGAAAAGTTTCATTGACGTTTTCAGGTGAATTGAAAATTTTGGCAGTCAGTTGAATGTTTTCAATTTGAGACTTCAACGCTTCAACATTATCAATATTTTCACCAAATTGGATTTTCTTAATAGATTGAGTAGTATCAAAATATTTATTTCTAGCGCCAATAACTTCTTCCATAATTCTATTCAAGATTTTGAAACCATCGTTGAGTTCAACATAGGACAATGAATCATTTCTAAAAACAAGTTGGCCCAATTTATAATTGACCTTTTGATGAAAATGATTGGTAAAATAATTACCTAAAATGTACTTAGCAGCTTGATCGACTTTGTCGAGTTTGTTTAATTCGAACTGTTCGAAATCATTTTCGTATCCCATTAGTGACATACAAATTTTCAATTGTTTATAAAATTGCAAGAATTCATAAGTGCTGTTGAATGTCTTTGGAACATATACCTGTGCAGATAATTTTTCAACATAAGGAGCTCTAGCTTTGTCACCTTTAGCACTAGCGATGGATAGTTCTGAATCTGATTTTTCATCATCATCATCAACAACTTTCTTTAATTCCTTTAAGATGTTAACCCTGGATGTTGAAATTGATTTTAATTCAGCAATTTCATTCCTTGATTCTCTTAATGAAACATTCAAGTTGTTAACTATAACAACTAATTCGTTGATTTGTTCAATTGCTTGTTCTAATGTAGTAATGGAATTTCTTGATGACATTTTTGCTTACTGTAAAAGAAAAGATAAGTTTATTAATTCAATCGGTTGAGGGAGTTTATGTTAATATTTTGTCTAATAAAAAGAAAGAAAAATATAATATACTTCTTTTCAAAGACACAGTTACGGATCAAACTTCACTGCTCCCAGCATGGGTGCCATGTCGGTATTTTAATACGTCGAGCACTCAGCTACTAAGCCAATTTATAGTAGCAGAGTCGGTACAGCTCGAGTGCCGTTTGTATCTTGAACGATAGTATGTTATAGAGATAGTTATTCGTACCTTTAACTTGCTGATCGTAACTGATTAATATGTAACACTTACTTCCTGTTAATAATCTATTCTGAGTATATAACTTCGTTATAAAAGGAGGTAAAATAAATTCTATATACAAGATAAGAAGAAAGAATCCCAAAGTAATCAACGTCCATTTTTCACGTCAACCACAGTGAAAAATTCCATCAGCGTTTTCTCTATTAGATCTTTCTCTTCCCGCAATCTGGGTATAATTACCCGGATTGCGACAGTTTCTTTTCGTTCTTTTCTTTCTTTTCTTTCTTTTCTTTCTTCTTTACACAGCATTATTGCTATTCTTACGTTTAAATGGCAGCATGGGTATGCAGAACCGGCCCCGTGTGCTGTTGCACCACCGTCACGACCGTCTTAGTAGCCAGCGGTGTCGTCGTAGTCGGCTCGTGATTGTGCTCCGGCTCCGGCTCCGCAAAAACACCCGCCAGGTCCAGTTTAGGTTCCAGTTCGGCCGTCCCGTCAGCTGAAGCAACTACTTGACAACCATGGACGTATTGGCGAAGACGGTGGTTGAGTTCACACCACTGTCGAAGCACTTCCACCACAGCACGAAGACGAGACAGTTGCAGACCAGTCGAAGCCAGCTGCATCTTAAACAAACGGACCATTGAACACCCGACAAGAACTTCAACACGTAGTCTCTTGGTTGAATCGATCTTTTCCAATTCAACACATCCGTTGCTATCTGCTGAATTCACTGCATGGTACAATGCATCCAGTTCGAAGTTATAAACATCTCCTTTCTTATCACGGTTATCCCCCCAATTCTCATTGTCCTCAGTAATTACCTCGTAATCAACACCTTGTATTTTCAACACATCTTCAGGGACCCAGACATACGGACACAGTTCTAAAGTAATAAGAGACAAGTTGTCCAAATCACTTTTGGAATTCAGTTTCCATTCTCCTGTTTCAATGTCAAACACCCTATCTATTCTTTCTTCATCTTCATCCTTCATTACAATATCTCCATTTTCATTTTTACTTTCATCAACGTCTTTAACATCATCTTCTACAACTTCTCCTTCCATATTAACATCATCAATATCTTGTTCCAATCTCGATAAACTTTCCTTCACTTTAAAATGAATCATATATTCTCTATCTACAACATCAATTCCTTTATTCTCACGAATCCAATGGTTCACCAATCGGTCATCTATCCAATACTTTAAAAATACACCTACTTTGCCATTTTGATTACAAAGAACTTTCCCAATTCCCAACATTCCATCACTCCAATCTTCTTCCTTATCACCATCCTTTTCATTTTTTTTTTCAAAATCCAACTGTTTGGTCAACCCCCACACTAAACCGCTAAACAAAGTAAATAAATCGTTCGGTTTGCGTTTGCTTAACCTATCAAAACGTGATAAAACTCTTAAATTCATATTGAAAGAGTCAAGTGTCTTTTTCTTCAAATTCTCAAATAATACATCACTACATGATGCAAACCCACCAAATCCAAATAAGAAATCATAACTTTCTCCATCAATCGCATCCGGAGTAATAGCACTCGATATAGAAGCATCTTTAATACACTCATTACCAAGTGTAGATAACCCATTGACATTGCCACGACCTGGAGATATCATCGAAGGTGATCCAATTGTAGTCATTAGATCTTCAGGAATAACAAAATCAATATCAATAAGTAGAACCAAACCAGAAATACTCACACGTATCATAGGCTGCGAATCTTTTCCCTTGATATGTTCAACAAACGTTGTGAATCCGTACATCTCAGACAACTTCTTGATCGATTGCATTGTTACAACCCCAGGCCTTTTCAATAGCGTATCGGTGATCGCCGTTAGCGGCTGCACCAACTCAATATCTAGCACCGGCATAGCTAACTCCTTCTCTCTTACTCTTCGTTCTCCTCCCCTCCTCATCGCCATCACAAAACAACACTTCCCGTCAAAGTCAAATTTGCCAACTTTCAGTTCTTCAACTTTCCCCAAAGGGGAAATTCGATTTCGCTGCGATTTTTCAAAATGCTTTTACTATAAAATATACAAGTTTTACCATATTCAAAGAAGGTATCAGAGCTCGTCGTGATTCACTGTGGTAGTAGTAGATGCTGTGGCTGTGGCTGTGACGGAAACACTTGATGTAACACTACTTTCCTTCTCTCCCTCTTTCTCTTTCTCTTTCTCTTTCTCTTTCTCTTTCTGCTTTTCGGCCTTCTTCGCAGCCTTCTTTGCAGCCATCACTTGCTGTGCCACAAACCCAGTCCTGTTATCGTACACGCTAGCGTATCCATTTCTAACCTTCTCTAATAACCCATCCACCATTCCGATCAAATCCATGGCTTCCAAAAATTCACCCAAATCCAACGTCTGGAACACATCCTCTTCAATTGGCTCAGCTAATTCGTTCACAGATTCATGGATCTTTGCTAACAATGTATCAATTTCAACAAATGCATCTTCAAGGACAGGATATTTGGATCCATATAATTTGTCCAACAATTTATCACAATCAAGACCATAAACTTCACATTCTTTGTACAAAATCTTATCTTTGCTCAAAATACTTTCAATTTGTGTAATGACATCTTCCTTTTTCATTAACAATCTATCGTATGGAAGATTAATATGTTCATATGCAGAGTTGTAATCTGTAACCATAGTATATTTAACAAGAGATTCTTCTATAGTTTCCGCATCTTTTAATTTCGCAGAAACTGTCTTCATTGTTGCATCATCACTTTCATAATCTAACCATTCAAGATATTCTGTAACATTTTGTGAAATATTTTCAAAAATAGATTCAGGTAACATAGTTTCGTATTCTTCAAGAATATATCTAATCTCATACAGTTTTGCTTCAAGCTTGTTCTTCGTATCTGACATACGTTGACGTTCCAAATCCATTTTTTCAAATGTATTTAGTCTACCCTTTGAATTAGTTTTCATTGTACTAGTCATTGGTTCAAATCCAAAATGTTTAGAAGTAGATGGCATATTACCAGTTTTAATAACTTCAGAATCAGAGCTTTGACAATAAACCTTAATATTGTTAATGTTGAAAAGATTCATTTTTGTATATCCATAATTTAAAACATATTCAATCTTACCATCACATAAAGTTTCGTTAAATCTTTTAGGCATAGTAAAGTTATAAGCGTTTGTTAAAACATTACCTTGCTGTACCACTTCAATGTGAATTTCTGGAATAAATTGGTTATTAAAATCAGTTAAATTTAAAGATGTTGTACCAGATGAAATTATTTCACTTGGAACATTAATAACACCATTAATTGAATCATTTGGAGTCTTATAAATAATATCATTTGTTGAACTATAATCAATAATATTAAATTGATTCTTACGTGTTAATTTTAATAATTGTGCACCTCGTAAAGTAGTACCAAAAACAACACTTTCATCAGCATTAACATTCTTAGAAATTAAGGCATCACTACCTAAATAATCAATTAAATATTCTTGAACAATAGGAACACGACTTGAACCACCAGACAAAATGACAGATTTTAAATTTTTCTTAAAATCAAATCCTGAAAAAACAGAATCTAACATTTGTGGAATAAAAGTTAATGAAATTTCCATTTGTCTTTCCAGTTCATCTCTTGTAATAAATCCTTTAAAATCAATATCATTATAAAAAGATTCAATATTAACTTTAGTTTCTGTATTTGCACTTAAAATCAACTTCGTTTTTTCTGAAACTTGCCATAATTTTTGTATAACTTTAGGATCATATAAAATATCAGAAATTGGAATACCCGTTTCATCAGAAAATTGTTCTAAAATTGAAGCTCTTACCATAATTGTAAAAAGTTCACCATTAAATTTATCACTAAATGCATAATTTTCTAATTCAATATTTGTTGTACCATTAACATTATTTATGGAAATTAATGATGCTTTAGTTGATCCTGCACCAACATCAAAAATTAAATGGTATTCTTTTTCATTTTCTTTAAAATCGTTTTTCTTTTGTGCATAATCTAAGGCAATTGCTAATCCATCATCAACTAATGAAACAACTTTTAAACCTGCTAATTCGGCTGCATCTGTAATGGTTATTCTTGAAGCTTCATTAAAATATCTAGGGACAGAAATCACAACGTCATCAATCGTACCAATAGTTTCAGGTGAAGTTTCCTTCCAATGATCCAATGCACGATTCTTAATTTCTAAAAATGTCATAGCCACAACTTCTTCAAGAAGGAAAGTTTCATTATATGATCCATCCTTATTTGCACTAATCACAGTAACTGCATCTCTACCATTTTGAATTCCTAATCCAATACCTGGTAATTTCATACTGTATTCAATCATGCCTTCGTCTGAAGATCCTAATCCTAATAATGGTTTCAAATACAACATACAAGATTGTGGTGATTTAATACATGTTGAAAGTGCATGTGTTCCAAATTTTCTGTAAATTTCTGCAGGTTTACCTTTTGGCTTGTCGATAACCACCGCTAAACCAGAAACATCCTTCCTTTTCGATTCAGATGTTAATAATATGTCAAATGGAACTCCAGGTGCAACTAAAATTGCTTTGGTGTACTCTGTACCAAAATCAATACCCAAAAGGGCGCATTGTGCATTGAAAAAACAAAGACACAAAGACAACACAAATGCAAATGAGAGCTTCATTGTCTATAATGGTTGATTTGTTATATGAAAAAAAGGGAAAATCCAAGACAAAAGAAAGAATAACATCTAAAGAAAAGACACGTAGTAATAAAAGAACGAACAAAATGAAAAATCGCAACACGTTGAGGAATCAAATTAAAGACTTAAATTTTTTTTATATTTTTTACGTCTTTCAAACTTCTTTAGTTTGCAGGTTCTGTCTACAATCAGCACACTTTACAACAACAATGTTTAACGAAAGAAGAGCTGCAAACAGAAGAGGGGATGCTGATAGACAGAAACCATCCCCGATCCCTTCGAAATCTCCAAAACTCCCCCAAGCGCCAATGTCATACAGAGATCGTGACACAAGACAACCAAGAAGAGATGGTCCATCGGGACAGGGAGGCTCTTATGGACAAAGAAGACCAAGAAATAATTATCAAGTAGACGGATATAGAGGTAATTACAATGAAAAGGATAGAGCAAGGGATAGGGGGTGGGATAGAGATAGAGAAAGAGATCCTTATAATAACAAAAGACAACATACAGATCGCCGTAATAACGGAAGGTATAATTACAACAGTAACAATCGTTCAATGGTTAATACTCCAATTGTTCCATTAGAGTCATTACGAATGTCGGATACTCGTTGGGATGTATGTGATGAAAAATTAAAGGATATGTCTGCAAGATTTGCAAAATCTGCAGGTGTTTTTTCATCACCATCTGTAAATAAAGTTTCTGAATTGACCAAAGATGCAATTGAAGAACTACTTGTGAAACAACGGAACTTCCAAAAAATGAAAAGAGATAAAATTGTGAATCAGAAAATTGTTGGGCCTGTAGAATCAAGAGTTTCTAAAAGAGTATATTTTAAAGGAATTGATTTTGATAAAGTTTCACCACAAAGTGTCCATAAATATCTCGAAAATTTTTTAGCTTCTACAGTTATTCCAAACGTTTCTTATGAAGATCTTGCATTGACTACTTTGGTGGATGATGATGAAAGTACGTTGATTGTTGATTGCGTATCTTCTTTAGTCGCAACTACGCTAATATCATTTCACATGAAACGTGTTGAAGAACTGAACTCTACTTTAATTGTTAAAAGACCTTACGAATATATACAATTGGTGAAAGGGACAGATGATTTGGAAGAAACAAAGGAAGATGGAAAAGAGAAAGATACAGAAACAAAGGAACAAAGTCTCGTTGAAGAAATTGTAGAATCATCATTATTAGTCTGTGTGAATAACGTGCCTGTTGATTTACCAACTGAAGATATTAAGAATAAATTATCGAAATATGGAATATTACATTCAATGATTGCATTGATAGATAAGTTGACATACAACTCCAATGGTATTTTATTTTTTAGTTTTAAAGAATTAAATGATAAGGACAAGAAGTTGAAAGATATTCTTGCAGAAATATCATCATCTGAACATTGGACCTGTTTCTTAGCTTGTGAAAATGTTAAGAATGATTATCATCAAGATATTGATTTAACAATTCATAATATTAAAGATTTGGTGGACTTTAAAACAAATGATATTTCAAAGCATGAAATCACATCTACAATTCAATTGTTAAATGCAATATCATTATCCGATCTTTTAGATGATGAAAAATATAAATTAACATTAGAAATATTTAAATTTGAATTATCACAGTTTAAAGGGTTTGAAAATATCGTCCTTGTGAAACTTCCTGAAGGTTTTAGGCTACAAATGGATGAAGTACAACCCGAATATGGAAGGATTTTTGTTAAGTTTGAAACCCCAAAAGATGCACAGTCTTGTTTGCACAAAATATGTGGTAGATTTTTCCATAATCGTCTTATATTAGGTGGCTATTTAGATGATTCGGATTATAAAAAGTTTTTTTTGAGTGTATGATAATTAAATGGTCTATAAAATTTTATAATTATCAATTAATGGTGTAACTGTATCATCGAAAGTATGCCTGACTATTAAATCATATAAGTCATCAGGTATACTTTTCGCAATACTTAAAGAAAGTTTGATGATTTTAGATGATTCTAATGGAGGGAATTGCCTTAACAAACTCATTGGATTCTTCGTAACCAATAAATCTGATCTTATTAATAACAACTGTGCAACAATCAACAATATATTCATATGTACTCCAAAACTAAATAAAAAATCCCATAATTTAACAACTTCATCTAATGATGGTGTGCATGCACATAAAGTCAAAACTGAAGGTAAAGCATAAATTTTAGCACTTGCCATAGATTTTGTTAAGGAAGCATAAAGATTTTTATCAACAGATTCGAGAACAAGTTCAACAAGTTTAACGCCATCCATTGTTCCATGTAATGTTGGTGTAATATATCTTGGCATGTGACTCATTAACAGTTTATAAAATAATGCAAATGCTTGTGGTTCACTACGACAAACATATAATAATGGACCTGCAAGAACATTCATTCCTTGAACATATGGAGAGATACTGCTTGTGATTGCATCTGAATTGATTTGTTTATTAACAGTGTCCACTTCTTCTCCTTCGATGACACACCATGCAAACACATTCAACAATCGAATTAATTCTGCCTCTGAAGTTTTTGACCAAAATTTTTTATTGTTTTGAAATGTCCTAAAAACATCATTTTGAATTTTGTCTCCAACATGCACAAATTTTGAATTCGGTCCAACGGTTTCTGAATTTATCTCACCTCGAGAAACAACACCACTGTACCATTCACTTTCAACAGGTGCTGCTCGTAAGAGTATACTCCAAATGTACGATCTGTATGGACACAAATCAGGTAATCCTTCACATAATATCGTGTGTCGTAATTGTGATAAACTTGTTTTCAATAAAGGTTGTGGGGACTCAATAAATTTTTCTAAAATATCTTTTTTTCGTCCTTTGGTCTTGGACATTTTATCTTCTTGTTTGTCGGATATGTCTTCCAAGGTTATTGTGGAGGTTTTCGTTCGTAGATTCTGTATAGATTGTTTTCTTTCCTGTAAACCTGATGCCTTTCTATTCAGTTTGTAATATGATGTCGATCTAATCATAATAAGTCTTTGCTTTTAATAAGTTTCACAAACTTTTTAGTATAAAAAAAAAATAAAAACAGAAAAGAGATCGACACTTATCAGTGCAAATTCATGTTGCCACATAAAAATCACACCGCGTAGTGTAATTTTGTTTACTATTTACTGTTTTGGTGGTGTAACAAAATAAATAAACTAATTGAACTCTATATAGTATTTACAATTATATATATGATTTTGACATCATAAAAACATCATTGTCTTTCTTCTTCAAATTCAGCCGATTGCATATCCAAGATGGTCTTGTGGAAACTAAAAGGCTCGTATGCATAACCTTCACCTTCGAAAAATTTAGACATTGCTTCAACCCAATGCAATCTAAGAGAATGTAACATTGCAGAAGTACCTTCCATAACAACTAAAATACAAACAGTTAAAACAAACCACATACCGAATAAAAAGAAAACAATAACGGATCCCAAAAATCCGACATTTTCGTATGGCGAAAATGAATTTGCGATGGTCATTTCCCATAAAACTGCGGATAATTGGTTATGTGCCAACGATAACGCCCAAAGACGAAGGTATGAAGCTGTATGAGAAACACAATTTAGGCAAAATTCAATAGTGTGAATAACCTGATGAACCATAACATCACCAAAATTGAAAGATTCTGGTTCTTCACCATTTTCATCTTCAAGATATGGAATGGAAGAATCATTATCTAAGAAATTGACATCGCCTGCATTTTCTTCAAATGGATTAACCAAGCTATTATCACTATCGTACGGAACAGATTCAATTGAAAATCTGGAACTATTATTGGTAGTGTTCTGAAGATCTGCATAACCTAATTGAACTTTTTGTTCGTTCACCTTTTTCAATGTTAATGGTTTATAAAGTAATAACCATGGAACACATACAAGTGCAATTAAAACTAAGAAGACTTGAACTGGTGCCTGTCCTGGATAAAGTTGATCTTCAATTGTACCTGGGGATAAAAACATATTAATGAGCATGTTAAGAAGACTTGGGGGTTGTTTTTCAATTGCAACCCAATCAATACACCATTTATAGATTATCGTAATTGCTAAATAACCAAAAATCGATTGCATGAATAACAAACCTGGTATAAAGTTACCAATAATATCAACCCTTGATTTGAAGAATCTATAATTTACAAGGGCGAAGGCAAATGAATATGACATATGAATGAAACCCATCAAAATTGATAATTTCATTTTATAAGAATTGGTAAATAGTAAATTGTTTTCAGTACCATGCCAAGCAGGATCTAAACCAATCGCATAAACACCAAATTGCGTTGCGACAATTGATTCACCTTCTTTAAAATCACTTGGCCATGACCAACCTGATTTGAATAAAGTCATTGATTTGGAGAATAAATCGTTATAAATCAAACCGGTGTACATTGAAAATATTCCCATTAATAACAATATATAACGACCAGTATATGCCATATCAAAAATTTCATCTCTATTTTTCATTTTACCAATGGCATTTTCCTTCAAAACTAAAGTTAAAGCTGCAAGGAATAAAATTAAACCATGACCTAAATCACCAAACATGATTGCAAACAAGAATGGGAATGTAGCAATGGTTGCTAAACCAGGATTAACTTCTTGGTACGTTGCAATACCATAAGCATCAATTATTGATTGGAATGCACCCGTAAATTTATTTGTTTTATGATAAGTTGGTGGGGTTTTATTCGTTATCACAAGATTAACAATTGTACTTAATGCAGGATCTATTCTAGCTGTAACTTCTTTTAATGCAGCGGTGATATATGGTAAATCATCAATTGGAATCCATCCTTCACCAATGACACATCTTCTAGTTGAATCATAATTGAATAAATTTAATGATTTAAATATTGATATTTCTCTTCTAATGATAATTTTCCATTTTTCTATTTCTAATGCCACTTCTTTCAATTCTATAGTCAAACGATCTTCTGTATGAATTAAAACTTCATTTAAATCTCTAATTTTATTATTAAGTATTCTTAATTCCTGCTTATAAAGATCATAATCACTTTCAACGTTATAAATTTTACCGTCCAATGAATCGACAATCTTCTTACATTTATTAATTAATATATCACCATGAGTAAAAATTAAAAAGATCGATTTAAACGATTTTTCATCTGTATTTAAATCAACTATTGGGTCTTCTAATGGAACATGATTTATATACAAATTACCTCTTAATGTTCTCCAACAAATTTTTTCCAGTATTAAAAATTTATCTGTATCAATAATACCACTAATAAAATTCATTGTAGATCCAAAAACATTTAATTCATTCCTACAAGTTGAAACAAGTGTATTATCAGTATTAGCATTTAACCCTGATTCTAAAAGAATTCCATTATCATGGTTATCATCGTCATCATCAGAAATCATAAAACTATCGTTAACAGAATCAGAAGATAGTCTAACTTGATTAAATACAGAATCATTATCATTTATTTCCATTGATAATCTTGCATCAAAAAATTGTCTGGTATTTTGGGAAACCATTCTATGTTGAATCAATTCATTTCTATTTTTAGACATTTCAGAATTTCTTTCAGACATTAATTGAATATTGGATTCATAAGTGGCGATTGTTTGTAATAACTCGTCCAGTTGACGAGATGTTAAATGAGACTCAGATTCATAAAATTGATGATAATCAACTGATGGTGGCTTAATCAATTCGTCAAAATCACGGGTATGTATTTTTATTTCTTGAGTTTTAATCAAATTGGTCAAATATTTAAGTTGCTTTTCAGTTTGATCAAAACTTCTAATCTCTTTAACGAATGAACGTTGGAATGAATTAACATTTTTATTCATATCTCTAAATTGAACATCTCCCATATCCCCTAAAATGGCAACACAGTCTCTTGCCACTTCAGAAGGGATATAGAATTGTACTAAAGACATATCCGCTGAGCCTGTATAAATTTTGTGTTAGTATTCTGTGTGAAACATAAGATGAAGATGAGGTTATCAATATAACTGATAATAATAACGATATGTAGGTATTTGAAAGCCATTGAGTCCGGAAAACATACGGAAAAAAGCCTCTTTGTTTGCTGCCAACATGATATCTCCCTCTGCACACGGTCTTCCACGCTAGATGGCCCCTTCCGAACCCCCAACTCATGCCAAAAACGTGCCAGCACATACAAAAGCAAAAGCAACAGCAGAGCCTTTAGTTTGCCACCTGGAAAGAGCGATCATTAAATCCTGCGCCACGTTTTGGCTTGGTTTTCTTGCATGCGCCACATCATGATTTTGGCCTTTTCTGTACGTCAGGAACTTAGAAGTCAGAGTTAGCAGGCTGGGAGTCGGAGTCGGGTCGAACAGGCTTTGAGAGCCATTTTTGACACGCCGGTCAGCTATGCAGACTATCTCCCGAACTCTCTCACGGAACAGAACGCTTTCGACGTCCCAGCTGAGCGCAGATCTGCCTGAACCCTCCTACAATCAGTCCCGAAGCAGAGCTGTCTCTAATCCCTGGCTACAATATTCTGATTTTTTCACTAACAAATCCTTCCTTATTCCAGACACCGTGGCGTTTTCGAGGATTCTGCCCTATTTTAAGGTTCTTCCTGACTTTTCGTCTCGTTTTAAAATTAGTTTGGTCGAATTGGTTGGTTATGAGGCATATTTTGTGGAACAATGGATTTCTTCACGTTCATCAAATACGTTGATTGTTACATATACAGGAGATCAGAATGATAGAATTGTCGCATACCATGTTCAGTCGTTATCTTCAAGCATGCAACTACAACCACCACCGCAAAATCCGGAACCGTTTAAGAATTCTTTGCAAGTACCATCATCCGATAACTCTAACACATTACCTTATGACAATTGGCCACCAAAATTCATTTCTTATTTAGTTGAGCAATTAGAATCACCTTTTTGTGTTGCCACCGAAACAAGTTTGGGATATGCATTTATTACAAATTTAGCACAGCTCAATCCATTTTTATCATTGATTGATGCGAAAACGGGTAATATATCAGACGATTACGTTTTATATCTGGTAAATTATAACTTAAGGAAATTGGGATGTGGTTCGAGATCAGCTGTAACTACAGATGAACCATCAAAATCCATGGAAGGTAAATTCAAATCAACTTTTAAAATTAATGCTAAAATCCCAATCAATTATGCAGTTATAAATTTCATATCAATCATACAAACATTTCTATATTATTATGGATTACTGGATCCTATTTATTGTGACGGTTTATTTTGTGAAAAAACAGAAGCTGCTATTGGAGAATGGTGGAAAATTATAGCAGAAATCCCAATGGCATTACATATAATTAAAATTAAACCTCCAAATTCTAACATAACAGATTCTATTCATGCTATTATTGGATTTACTGTTTTATGCAGATATTTGTTAGAATTGGGTGGTAATAATTTTAGTGTTCCTAAGGATCCAATGGATATTAAAAGAATGCAAACCTCAATACAGAAATTTCAAAAACATTTCAAATTGGAACCGACGACAAAACTAAATTTAGAAACATTGTTAAAGTTATTTACTTGGGGACAAAATATTAAAGCATCACAAAATATTACAAAAGATTTAAGTAAGATGAAAACTCTTGTGAAAAATACAGTTATTGATATTACGTCAGGTAAAAATTTACAAAGTATTGCACAGAATGCAACTGCATCTCCATTTTATTTGCATTCGCATTCAAATTATGATTCCAGCAAAATGATTAATTGTCAGAATATAGACCATATCAAATATATGTCATTAGGTAAACAATTATCATACTTATATTTTGCTAGTGGCAAACCTATAAATATATTAAGAGACTCATTATCCACGCAAGCTATTAAAAAAATTGCTGATTCCACTTCTAGTGGATCACTAATTGATGGTGTAAAACGACTAAAGAATCAATTGAGTATGCAATCGCTTTCATCAAATCAAAAACCTTCAAATAACACCTTTTTGGACCTGAAGAATTTTTCAACTGCAACATTAGGCCTGACTGATAAAGAACATGATATAAACAATAGTGATCATGAACCTTCACATGATAATGAACAAAAAAAGGTGATGAGTGATAGTGAAATAGATGAAACATTAATTAACTCAAATGAATATAATGAGGAAGTTAATATCAATAACAAAATTAAACAGAAATCTAAAAAGGGAGCATTTTCTCCGGTGTTGACCTCAGAAGATGAACCCCTTGTGAATTCAAACAAAATGGGTTCTCTTGCAGGATTTGATTTTAATGATTATAATAATGATGTTGCGATATATAGTCCCAATAAAAAAATAGGGTTGATAAAATCAAAATTATCTGGATCTAGAGGGAATAGTATAGGTACACAGTCAGATAGTGTTTATGATCATTATGCAGATTATGATAGTGATTATACAAATAATTTGAAAGGATATGAAGATGGATATTCAAGTAAAAATAATTTTAAAGATCGAGGTTCTTCATTTTCTTCTCATTTCAAACTACCACGTAAACAAAACATAGAGACAAATAATATTGATGAAGCAATTGATGATGAAATTTTATCAGATTCAGATTTATATTGCAAATCCAATTTAAACTCTAGAAGAAACACTGATTCTAAAGACACAAAAGATTTTATCAAAAGTGTATATACTTCACCGCATGTTATATCAACTGGTGAGTTTAGTGGATCCAATTCAAGGTTGAATAGTGTTGATAAAGTTATAAACAATAATAAAAATCACAGTTCTAGAGGTTCGAGTAATGATAATGATAGTGATGGTGTTTATGAATATGATTATGAGAATGGATTTGAATATGATTATGAAGTTGATGGAATAAATGAAAATAATGGTCATTCTATAAAATCAAGTGAAGAGCATACGAGAAAATCATCAAATAACGTGGCTTTTAAACCTCAAATGTATCCATTTAAAAAAGATTTTACTACTACACTTTCAACACAAACCAATGCCACTTCTAACAATGATAAACTCTCTGAATTTCCAAATTCAAGTAAAAATATAGATTGTGATTATATTGATTTTATGAAAAGAGTTAAAAGAAGACATAGTATACCAATTGTTGAGTGTGAGCTTAACAAATATTCTATTGAGGTGAAAATGAAAATGGATAAGTTAGACAGATTATTATTGAATACTTTAGAACGCAGGCAAAGTAGAGCAAGTAATAATAGATCATTATGGGATAGATCAAGTATAAATAGCTTTAATGATGATGAAAATCAAGATAATGATAGTAGTAATAAGGGAAATAATGAAATTTTACAAAGAAAGAAGAGTGTCTTTGGTTCACAAAGTTTACAAACTATAGGGAGTTTAGATTCAGCTTATGTACCAATGGATTCATTTATTTTATACAATAAAGTGATTGATTCTACACCATTAAGAAGATGCGAGTCATTTTCTGCACTTGAAAATAGTCTTGTTTATGAAGGTAAGGCATCTGACGTTTATGGGTTCGAATATCCTGATAAACAATTTTTGACGCCCGAAGTATTAGCTATGAAATATCTTAGATTAGAAGCTAAATATCAATTTGATATGGTTCAACTGTCATTTTGTCTTGCCAAGAATTTGAAATCTTATTCTCGTTATATTTTAGATTGTATTAATGGTGAGAAAAATCCAGGAACTTGTGTATCTATCAAATACAATTCAACTCGTGGAGATATCAACAAAGCTATTGGGAAGTATTTTGAACTTGAAGATAAACTCAAAAATACAGTCAAAAGTAATGCAAGATTAAAATATGAATTGAGATTGTTATTACAGAAAACAAAAGAAGTTGAGAATAATTTGAAAACACTGCAAGATTTTAAAATTAAAACATTGAATTCAAAAATAAGTTCAATGGTTAATGGAATTAAATTAACTGAAGAAAATGAAGATGAATTATCAGCATGTACTTTAGATGATAAAGATAAGAATAGAGCTTTTATTATGGATAGGATATATGCACGTGATGGCAGAATCGATTGGAAAACAGTAAATTGGAAAAATGTCTGGAATAATCCATATATTTTAATCTATTTATTTTTTCATTTAATGTTATGTACAATTCTACGTCGTGTTGATGCCAAAATGGTTGAAGATAGGTGGAAGAAAATTGATAAAAATCAAACCGTAACAATGATTATTAAAAAATTATATGCGAAGAGTGAATGTAATTTACACAAAACGGATGAAGTTAGTGATGAAACTAAACAGGATAAATATAAAGAGCTGTAAAAGTTTAAGGTTGTAAATTTTATATATTAATGCAAAACAATTTTTTAAATTGCGATTAAGTTTATTTAATGCCTTGCTGATCATCAATATCATCATCATCATCCTTATTGAATGTATCAGCAAGTTTTTCTGCCTTTTCACGTACGCTATCTTTAACTAACTCCATTTCTAATTGTTTATTTTTTGCTAAACTTTTTAGTAATTCTGAATTCTTTTTCAATGCAACAACACGTGTTTTTAACGCCTGCATTATTTGTTTTGATTGTATAGATTGCATTGATTTTGCTTTAACAGGATCTGTATCAGTGGGAGAATCTAAATATATTCCATATGTTTCCTCTCTTCGATCTCTTGCGTTTATTGCTGTATATGTTAAAAGCTCTTTGTATGAAGAAAGTAAAGATTCATAATGATGTGCTAATTTCTTCTCTCTATGAAGTAAAGATAAAAGTAAAGCACGTTCTTTATCCGTATCTGGTTTATCTTGTGTATTTTCTTTTTCTATATTTTTCTTTTCAATTAAACTTTGCAATAAATCCGGTCCACGAATTTGCAATGATTTATCATTGCAAGTAATAACTCCTTCATCTAATAAAACTGAAATATCTTTTTTTGACCATTTTTTATAATCGATATTTGCTTTCAAAGACAATTCCACGAGTGTCTGAGTTAGATTTTCTATACCAGTATTTTGGTCATCTAATTCTTGAAATAAGCGATTTAAAAGTCGTTGTGTTTGAAGATTTGTTAGATCACGAATTCGAATAGTTGGAGTAATTGAAGATATTTGAGGGGTTGAAAAATCATCAGAATCAATATTATCTATCTCTTCCATCATAAAATAAGATAAATGTTAATTGGTCTCTTCGCAAGGGGAAAAGAAGGAGAATTAGCAATCTCTTTGATGGATAGTCAATATCATTCAACTAAAAAGGAAAAAAAAAAATGAAACATGCTGAGCGAATCTAAAATCCCTTTCTTTGAGTTTACTATTTTTATTATAGAAACGATAATTTTATTAAAAACAGAACTGTAGTATAAAATGTCTTTTCAGACACATGATTATATATGTGAAAATGGGGGTGTAGAATTATACATCGAATGGTAGTTTATTGACAAAAAAAAGATTAGTAAAGAATTTGAATACTATTCATATTCATATTATGATGATATTAGAAATCTATTTCTTTTCTTTCTTTTCCTTCTTGTCTTTTTTTTCCTTCTTTTCCTTCTTTTCCTTCTTTTCCTTCTTTTCCTTCTTTTCTTTCTTTTCCTTCTTCTCTTTCTTTTCTTTCTTCTCCTTCTTTTCTTTCTTTTCCTTCTTTGATTTCTTGATTTCCTTTTCTTCCTTTTCTTCTTCATCATCAGAATCTTCATCATCAGAATCTTCTTCTCTCTTTCTCTTCTTTTCTGATCTTTCTTCAGAATCAGCCATAGTTGCATCCGCATCAGCATTGTAAGCTCTTGCTTCAGTAATTTCAACTTTTTGCATATCCTTTTGAACTCTTGGAGTAGATCTTAAATCTCTACCTTCTAAAGCACTTAATCTATTTTCAACCTTTGCTCTAACTTCTAAACCATAATCACCAGAATCATCTCTTTCTTCAGCTAATGCATCATAACGTAAAGCAACAGCAGCTTTTGCAGCTAATACACGAGCAATTTTACCCTTATTCTTACCAGTTGCTTGACCAACTAAAGAAGCATGATAAATTAAACCATATTTCGGCGTATCATGTTTAGTCTTTAAAGCTCTAAATAAAGCTTTTTCAGCACCTAATATTTGAATAGTTGAAGCAGGTGCTTTTGCAAGAGAAACTAAAGAACCAGCATGCGCAATTAATCTTGCACCAACTAATTCACCGACTAAAGAAGTTAAATTTGGAGCAATTGCTTTCATTCTAGCAGATAAATAATTTGATAATTGTTCTCTATATTGAGAAAATTCAATAATTTGATCAGCTAATAAACGAATATTAATTAAATCATCTTCAGTAATTTCAGTACCCATAGAAACTTCAGCTGCAGTTTTAACTTGTTGTTCAACTTCTTCTGGTAAAATATCACTAAAATCAGTTGATTCACAATTTGAACGTATACCCATTTTTTTAATAATTTTTGCAAAAGCGACAGAATCGACAACAATTTTTGCCAATTCTGGGAAATGCCAACCGTACCATTCTTTACATCTCATTGCATATGTATTTAATTCTTTATCTAAATCATCTAATAAAGCAATAGCTTGAATAATCATAACATCAACTTTATCTGGAGAGAATTTTAGTTTAAATCTACCAATAGAATGAGCTAAACCTAAAGACATAGTTGAAAGATCTTTTTCAGTCATACCTGGTAATAATTCAGGTAAATATTCTCTAACTGCTCTAAAAATATCTAAACTTGCAGCATCAGAAACAACTGAATAACTTAAACCTAATTTATTAATAGAATTTGCTAATTTGGTATCATCGACTATTAAAGTAGTCTTTTTATCAGGTTTTGCTTCTTCTAATAATTTCTTTAATTGACCAGAAACTTTACCGTCATTAATTAAATTAGCTTCATCTAAAGCATTTGCAGCATTTGCGAATTTAGAAAATGCTTTAATTTTAAATTGAGATAAAACTTTTTCAGCAGTATCAAGATCAGCTTGAAGAGTTGAAGACTTGTAGATCTTCTTGTCAGAAGCCTTAAGAAGGGCGTAACCTGCAGCAGTTTCGGTCAAGACGTAAGACATGGCTGTGTTGGTTGTGTGTTGAAGCTAAGCGGAAGGGAAAGAAGAAGATACAGGCCCAAACTAAACCAGCAAAAACAAGAACTGCTCAAGACCTGCCAGGTGAAGCTCAAGTTGAAAAAAAAAGGAGAAAATTTTTTTTCCACTTTTCTTTCTCTGCGAAGAAAACGCGGAAGAGTGGGAAACGAGGCGTCGATCGACGCGTTCAGATGTGCAATGCATTTGTTGTTTGTATAAATATTAAGATCTATAAAGGATTAATCAATTCGATTTCATTTTCCCATTTAATGCATTCTTCCATGTCTCCTGAGAGGAATTCAGAGAAGAACTGTATTCATCTTCCAAAGTAATATCGTCAATAACCACGGTTTCACCCATATCAATTCTATATTGTCTTTCAATTTCCTTCCTATCATTTGAAGTATTTTTACTACGAGTTTTCGGGAATCCAATACTACGTGATTTCCGATCAATTGTTTTAATGAAATCTATGACTATAGAATTTTGAATCATATTTCTATTTACACTATGCTTATTATGTTTTATTTCTAGTAATTCGGAATATATCCATCTTGTGAAATCTCCAAATTGTTGTTTTGCTTCTTCAAAATCTGCACTTTTTAACTCATTTGCACGTTTTAAATATCCATCACTTCTTTGATATATATCTTTTAATATCAAAATTTTTAAATTTTCATCCATTTGAATACGAACATCTGAATATTTTGTTATAAATGGATTAGAATGAAATCCATAATCTGATAATGTTTGAAAATACATTGATTGTTCAATATCTTTTAATTCCTTCTTTAAATATTTTTGTAATGAATATTTCTTACTATTGCAATAAACAGTTTTAGCAATTTCTAAAGGATATTTTCTAATTAAATATTTGAAATATGACATATAAAAATGATTCCAATATTTAACATCTTTAAAAGAAAAACTTTCATGTGCTAGTTTATAGATTTGATTTACTCTTTCCATGTTCAATTTAGTATTTTTCCCATTCATATGATTAATCATATAATCCAAATAAGTTATTAATGCAAATTTATTAAGTTTATTAGTTTTAGTCTCATAGTTATTTTGTATCATAGACCATGCAATATCTTTATTACTATTTTCTTCATCATTTTTAACATTTAATTTATCACTATAAAGAATACTTCTTATTAATTCATTAAAATCGATATTTGTAAATCCAATAAGTTTATATTTTAAATATTCAACAATCTCTAATGCTCTTTGTTTTTTTCCTAATCTTAAATTATAAGCTAAAAATGCATGAACTTGACCAGGTGTAAATTTTTCACCAGTACCTAAAATATTTAAATCACCACCTTGACCAAATAATTTTTGTAAATCTAATTTATCATTATTCAAACTATCATCATATCTTGAACCAACAATTGATCCAAGAGATTCATTTCCTGTTCGTGAACAATGATATAATATTGAAGTCATTAGTTCAGGACAAACTTTAACTGAATCCAATGGTAAATCATAAATAATTTCACTAATTAATTTTCTATATCGTCTGTTCTTACTAAATGTTCTAATCATTTTGGCTAATGTTTGATAGTAATAAAAGTTATTTGAAAGATTATTATTTTCAGAATTAATAATAGAATTGTAAAGTTTATTATGGAAAGGTTTAATAATTGACCATATAATATACACTGTAACTGGATCATTATTTTTACATCTATTTTGAATAATAAAATAACAAAAGTGAAGGTATTTTGATAATAATTGTCTGTCGAGTAATTCTTGAACACTTGAATCATACTCTAGTTGATCTCCTTCTGCTTCTTCTTCTTCTTGTTCCTCTTCTTTTTCTTTTTCTTTTTCTTTTTCTTTTTCTTCTTCATTGGATTTATTATAATAAGATATTGATTCAGAAACACGTTTACTCATAATTGAGCCAAACTCTCGAATTAATAATTCTAATGTACTTTGAGGAAATGCATGATTATGAGAAATATTATATGGTTCGGATAAACTTACAGAAACATCATCAAATAATGTATTATATGCTTTATCGATAACGGATTTTATTTGAGTATCTGTGAATTCATAAATTTTATCAACTTTCCCTAACTTTTCCATTAATTGATTATACAAAGAAACCAATAAAAACAAACTATCCAACTCCGCAACATTTCGACTTTGTGATCGATTGATACTGTACAAATCTATAATCATAGATAAATTATTTGGAGTAATTAATACGTTTAATAATGGATCATTTATAATATCATTATTTAAAGCTCTAAAAATCGATCTTGAAAGAATCATATAAGTAATAGACGTTACATTCATATTCAAAGACCATTGAAACATGATATATATGATATTTTCAGCTTGATTTAAACCATTAATTTGATGATATTCTAATTTTTCGGATGTATTATAATCAATTTTGTTATCCATACATTCATTTAATTTAGACAAAACGTATGTATAAAATGGGTCCAATTGACGTGGTGTTTCTAAAGAATTGTATATTGTAGCAGTCACGTTATGTATAAACAAAGGGAGATTCATATTTGTATATAATTCCGAAATGATCTTGTCGTTGTTAAGGTCAGAATCCCGCATTTGTTTCATAGTCTGGCCCGTATATGGTGTTGTCGTTGTCGTTGTCGTTGTTGTTGCGAGTCTTGTGAATACCCTGGCATTTCGAACAAGCAGTATGCTGCGCTGTGTGCATACTGTTCGAAACATTGCTGCAGCCATAGGAATGCGTCTGGTGCTGTGTCGTGCCAAGTGGCTCTGAATGCCATCCCGACAGCCAGTGGAGGGCCGACGGGAAGGGAGAAAAGTCCAGTGTGCAGATTCATGTCGACGCAGCGACCGAGGAAATTTTTCACCTTCTCTTGTTCGAGGACGTGAAGAGTGTTATGAAGGGTTCAGTCGGTGCAGAGACGAAGGGGTGTTCGGCGGTGGAGGGGGGGGGCAGGGAATGTGACTGGTCACATGTGTCAATCTGTAGTCGTGGATGTTATGTCGGTTTGCTTTTGTGTGAAAAGGTGGGGCCGGGGGTCGGCAGGTCCATTTATTTGTCGATTCCGTCAGTTCCCGGACACCAGTTTTTCAACTATTCGTAGTGTAATTGCTTTAATATATCTAGTCAAAGCCTTTCAAGTCCAGACATATTTCAGTGATCCGTCAATTTCCAGATCGTTAAAATAGCCTTAATCCATATTTCCCAACATCGACCCAAAAAAAAGTCTCCAGTGCAAGACCAAGAATGAAACGAAAACATCTGCACATTCTTCTTTTCTTTCTTTTCTTCTTCTTCTTCTTCTTCTCTTTTTGTCTTTTATTTTCCACACCGACCACTACAGACATGTTCAAACAAGGTCTTGCAATTCCAGCTATCTCCTTATCTGGAGTAACTGCACTTTACTTTTGGGGATCATCACCATCTACTCCTACACCTACCTCCACTCCACCCATGGGTGGATCAATTCCACCAATGGGTGTTCCAAACAATGGTAAGGGTAACAATAATTCCACCAGTAATACTATTGGTAATGCAACTGAAATCAATCCTTCTGCTTTCTTTAAGTATGGATTTCCAGGACCTGTTCATGACATGGCAACACATCAAGAATTTATAAGTGTTTTTGATAGACAAACAAGAAATCCATATTATGTTGTTGAACATATTACTCCTGAATCTATTAGTAAGAATGCAGGTAATGGAGATAGAAAAAATTCAGTTTTTAAAGAAGATGAAAGTATCCCTGATAAATTTCGTGCAAGATTAAAAGATTATTTTAGATCAGGTTATGATAGAGGTCATCAAGCACCTGCAGCTAATGCAAAATTTTCACAATCTGCAATTGATGAAACATTTTACCTTACAAATATGTCACCACAAGTCGGTGCTGGATTTAATAGGGATTATTGGGCACATTTTGAAGATTTTTGTCGTCGTTTAACTAACGATTATAATTCAGTTAGAATTGTTACTGGTCCATTATATTTACCAAAAAAATGTGATGATGGGAAATTTAGAGTTACTTATGAAGTTATTGGTAATCCACCAAATATTGCTGTTCCTACTCATTTTTTTAAACTTGTAGTTGCAGAAAAGAGTAAAAAGAAAGCACAAACTTCTGAAGATTTAGCAATTGCTGCATTTATTATGCCAAATTCAATTATTCCTAATGAAACTCCATTAAGAACATTTGAAGTTCCTGTTGAATCATTAGAAAGATCTTCAGGTTTAGAATTTTTGAAAACAGTATCAAATGGAAATAAAAAATCATTATGTAAAGAAGTAACATGTGAAATTATTGTTAGAGAATTTAATAATGCATTGCCAAAAAAGTAAAAACTTTTATAAACTAGTACTATATACAGTAAATAATTTTAGATTTGCATATATTTTTCTTCATACAATCTTGCAAGACGACTTACTTTACGTTCTCCACGTCTAACACCTTGTTCGACTTCTTTTGCTTGTTTTTGTTTCAATATAGCAGCTTGTTTCGCCCTTTCTGCTTGTTGTTGAACAACTAAATCCTTTTCCGTATATTTCCTTAAATTACTATTCTTTATAGGCATCCCAATATTTTGCATTGGTGATTTTAAAGAATTTGGAGGAATTGTTGGGGGTTGACGAAGTGTTGATTTTGTTGGAGTGAAAAGATCAGTTACTATATCATTTAAAGTTTCTGTATCTGATGAATCTGTTTGATTAATACGTTTTGGAGTTTTGTATAAATCAATATCTTCTAATCCTAAGCTTTCAACTGATGATGCAAGTATATCAATTTCTGATTTAGTTACGGATATAGATGAAGTTGGAAGCGAATCTGAAGAAATTGATGGTGTAGAAGATAATGATGAATTAGATGCGGATTTTTTTGAATCTATTAATAATAAATTAGATTTTCTTGGCATTGGAGGTATAGGACTTTTTAATTCAATTTCAGGTTTTTTTGGTTTAATCGGAGAAATAGGTTTTCCAATAATATCATCCTTTTTATTTATAATTTTTGATTCAAGAACATCTTGAACACCAAGTTGTTTATTTTTAAAGTTTTCAAATGCCAGGAAATCATCAAAACTAATATGATTATTAAAATCATCAAGTGTATACTGTGTTCCTAATATAGTTAAATTATCAAAATTATCCATTACCGCACGAATAAGTTTAAATAAATTATCAAATCCAATATCTTCATCATCTGCTGTAGATGTAAGAGAATCTGTCTCATTTTCTATATCAGTATATAAAATTTTTGTAAATGCAAGTATAAGTCGCAATGATTGTCTTTCTTTTGATTTTTCAATATTTTTTGCATGTGGTTCAAGAATTTTTGTCTCCCTCTGTAATTTATTTAATAAAAATCTAAAAAATTTGAATATTTTAATAAGAATATATGCATTATCATAACTATCTATTTCATTATTTTCAAGATATGTATTATTTGAAGTTTCATTCATATCTATAAGTGGATGATTAAATGTAAGGACTTTATTTAAAAACATATTTATTTGTTTAATATTTTTAAAATCAACAGTATATGTAATAAGAATTTCTAATGGAATAAGTGGGTATTTTGAATTGGATAATTTAAGAATAAATTTTATAATTACCATATAATGTTCTAAAAATGAATAATCGGATAATACAATTAATTGATCTCTTTTTAAACAATCTGATAAAATATCAATAGAAATTTTAGTTTCATTAGATAATGCCGAACATTTAATAATTGTTGTCCAATCAGATGCGGTTAGTTGAATATCTAAATCCGGATTTGATAAATATGCAATTAAATTATTAAAAATACGTTGAAATTGATTTAATGGTAATGAACTATTAATAGGATTTGAATTATGTAATGAATAAATCGTTAATGGACGACCATATAATGGTGGAAAATGTCTATTTAAAACAATTTTGTTGTTTTTATATTGAATTTTATCAATCATATATGTATGTAATGAAATAGGAATTTTAGTTATATCTACATAATGAGATAATGTTGATAAATTATCACAATTTGTAATTGTAGGTTTAGAATTATTAGAAGAATTAAAAGAATAAAATTTTGTAAATATATCAACGACACTTTTCAAAATCCAATTTCCATGAACGATATATATTTTTTTAAGATATTTCTTTGATTCGATAGGTATAAGTTTAAGAATTTTCATAATATTAAGTGGTGTTTTAAATCCAGATTCATTATTATTAGTAGTAGAATTATCATCAGATTTTGATTGATAAAATCCATTTGTAAACAATACAAGTACATGATCTTCAGTTGGGAGTTTAGAAAGAATAGCATCAATAAAACGCTGAATTTTAGGTTGTTGATCGGTTGTATCGTTGTTAAGAATAGAGGAAGGAAAGAAAGTGGAATCAAGGACGTACAATGGAAGTGACGATTCCGGATCGAAAGTCGTTGTCCGGTAGTAGCATCTATCGATAGACATGAGGGGTAGAAGAGGAAAGATCACGTTGCTCGCAGGGAAAATAAACAATGGATCAAACAAGCAAACCGTACAAAGCCAACTTAGAAACCACAATTAGATCGAGAGAAATCAAACAAAAAAAAAAACATGTCGGAAATCAAGCAACCATTTACGTCGATCGACGCACAGAACTACAAAAATAAAATTTTACTACGTCGATCGACGGCATCGGTGGAAATTTAATCTTTCTCGGAGTAAAAAAATGTTGGGCTCCGCGAATTTCATGACAGTTTTAATGATTGTTGAATCTTTTTTCAATTTTTGCAGATAGACGAATAGATAGTTAGATTGTGAAATAGATATATTTATATATGGAAAACAGTAGTAAAGATAAAAAAGTGTTAAATACGTATATATGTTGGTATGCATAAAATTGGCTAACTAAGCCTTCTTGGACTTTTCCAGAGTTTCCTTTTCAGTCTTCGCCAAGTATTCAAGTTGTCTGGAATATGTATTACCAACAGCGCCAGAATCTTGAATAACAGCAACTCTCAAAGTTGCTAATAAATTATGCGCTGCGTTAGAATGTGCGTAGACACCACCGTTGAATGCCACGGTTGCATCTTTACCGTAAGATGTACGAACTAATGCTTGTCCACCTGGATGTTCAGTAATAAAAGATGAACAATCATGAACTATACCTGAAATAATGATTAAACCTTTTTTATTTGCAGCTTTTTCATTAAAATCATCCTTTGACCAAATTGGTAATTGTGCAATTTGAGGACCCCAATTTAATTGACTTCTCATTTCATCTAATTTCTTTTGTTTTTGTTGTAAAATACCTTGATCAATTGCATTTTGAGAAAACTTTTTCAAATTATAAGCTAGACCAACTTTTGAAGCACACCAAATTAAAATTTTAGTTGGATCATATTGATACCATTTAAGAGCATTTCTATAATCGGATGGGAATTCATGATGAAAATTATGGTAACCTTCACCAAAAGTAACTAAAGCAGTTAAGAAATGATCTCTTGGAGTTCTTCTATCATCAAAAGGTTGTTCACCAATCCAATGAGCTAAAGAATTAACACAAAAAGTAGCTTGTTGAATCATAAAAGATTTAAGTAAACCAGCATAAATAAAACCACCCCAAAAATCATTAAAGAAATATTTAGAAATTAAAGCAGGGAAAATTAAAGCCATAAAAAGCATTAATGATAGATAATGTCTATGTTGAACTCTAACGACCCAATCATCAACTAAATCAGAAATATCTGCTCTTGCTTTATATTTAGGATTTGGAACTAATAACATCCAACCAATATGAGAATACCAAAAACCTTTTCTAGCATCATAAGGATCTCTATCAGTATCAGTATATCTATGATGAATTCTATGTGAATGACCCCACCATTTAATTGAACCTTCAATAGCACAAGCACCGAATAATGCATAAAAGATTTTAAGTGGATCTCTTGCATCATAAGCTCTATGAGACCATAATCTATGATAACCCCCTGTAATTGATAAACCTGATAAACAAAACAATAATAAACCTAGGGAAATAGTTGGAATGGTTGGTTTAACCCAATAAGAAGAAAACATAGCCATTATTGGGAATGCCAAAACAAGAGTAAAATTTAACCAATTGATATGTTTGTGCCAATTTGAAGCAGTCCAATCTTGTTCAGAAATGTGTTGTTCTTTTTCATATTTAAGACGTAGTTCTTTGTCTCTTTTTAAAACTTCAGCGACGGAATCTTTAGCAAGTTCTTCAGCAGTAACGGTAGTCATTGCCTTAGTACCCATCAGACGACCTCCAATTCCGGAGGCAACGATTCTTTCAGTTTGTTTATTAGTACCAGCAGCAACGGCATTGGCCTCTGTGATGTTAACGGAGTCCATTGTGAATGTGTGATTGTGAGTATGGAAAGAATGAAAGAGATAAACTTATAGCAGAAAGACAATAGAGAAGAGGAATATAACGCAGGGTGTCCAACGACCCCGATAACTGTGTTCCTTCCAGACAGGGATACCAGCTGAAATTTATACCGGCGCCAGCAGCTCGGCGCTCAGCCCCCGAACTCTACCCAACCGCAAATGGCGTAACGGGCCCAACAAGAAAACCGCACGCGCCGAAAAGGGCAAAAATGGTTGGGACGAGCGAGCGTGGGCGCTGAGCCGCCTTTTTCTGCGGCGCGGGCAAATTGGGCCGAGGGGCTTACGTCAGCAGGGCGCGAGTTGCGCGAGTTGCGCGGGTTGGGCCGAGTGGGACTGTTTGAATCGGGGTCTGGCAGAGACAGGACAGGACAGGACAGGACAGGACAGGGACAGGGACGCTGTTGAGTGTTGAGTGTTGAGTGTTGACGGTTGCTTCTTGGTTTGTTGGCCATTAATCCTGCTTGTTGGCTGTCCGGTTTCGCCGTTTCTGCTTTCCCCCTTTCGGCTTCCACTCAACACATACATGCCTATCGTCGTCTGCGGATCTCTCAACCACGACCTTGTCACCCACACCAACAAACTCCCCGGTCCCGGCCAAACAGTCCTCGGTGTCGCCTTCCAGGACCATCTCGGAGGCAAAGGTTTCAACGAAGCCGTCGCCTGTGCAAAACTCAGAGCACCTACTGACAAGTTTTCAGTTAAACTGTATGGATGTCTTGGTTCTGATGCTGTATCTACCCAGTTTTTAGAATATCTTGACCATGTTGGTGTAAAAACTGATTTGATTAAATCATTACGTCATCAAAAAACTGGTACTGCTTCAATCATTGTTGAAGACGATTCTAATGGTGAGAATAGAATTGTTGTCGTTCCTGGTGCAAATAAATTCTTTGATCCTTCAATTGATGATCTTAATAATATTTTTAATCCTTCTAATCATCCTGATTTACAATCATCAATCGATAATATAGCTATTCCATCCCATGTTCATTCTCATTCAACAAAACCTCTAAATAATGAACAAATAGCCAAAACTACAGATATAAGTCCACATCCTCCTTCCAATCTTCATTCTCATGGTTCAGCAGCATCATTAAATAAACCTTCTTTGAATTCAGATTCTGCTCTAGTTAATAAAAATGGTTCAATTATTCATAATTGGTCTGCATCAGGTACAAATTTAGTTAATCAAGGTCATGGTAGTAGTACTGCAAATTTTCATTCTCATTCAACAAAACCAATTGATTCATCTATTCAATCTTCAGGTTCTTTTATTTATCCTAAAATTGGTGATGTTCAAGTTTCAAAAGTTACAGGATCTGTTAATGATAATGATAATATAATTCCTTCTAATCTTCATGCACATTCATCTGTTCCTAAACTGGAAACACTAACATATCCATCACCAAAACCATCTTCTATTGATTTACAAAATGCTGCAATTACATTAGCTTCAAAAGTTCCTGTTTCAAATACTAACAGATCTAGTTCAAATCTGAATTTAACAGCACAACATAGATTAACTAACGTTTCATTTTCACTTGGTGGTAGTTCTGCACATTCTTCAGCAGTTTCATTAACTCCAAGTCAATCATATCTTCAAATGTTTTCTAAAAATAAACCACAAATTCAACCACCTGCTGATGATTTAAAATATTTTATAATTTTACAAAATGAAATTCCAAACCCACATAAAATTATATCACATATTTCTAATAATTTTCCAAATGTTCAAATAATTTATAATCCATCACCACTTCCAACTACTGCAAAAGAGTATAATTCAATATTACTAACTTCACTTCATGATTCTCATTATATTGTTATTAATGAACATGAACTTCTTGACCTTGTTCAACAATATCATCCAACTCCATCTCGTTCTCCACTTACTATTTTAAAAAATGTTGCTAATTTTAATCCAAATTCTGAATTTTTAGATATTGTGAATAATAATCTTGCTTTACTTACAAAATTACGTACACTGCTTACTAAACCAACATTAATTGTGACATTAGGATCAGCAGGAGTTTTATATTCAGAATCAGGTAAATTTACTTATGCATATATTCCTTCTGAGGATGTAGATCCTGAAGAGATTTTAGATACAACTGGTGCAGGAGATACTTTCCTGGGAGCGGTTACGACATGCTTGTATCGTGGTGAATCTTTAGAATCGGCAATTAAATTTGCAATTCGTGCTTCGGCAGAAACAATTAAAAAGAATGGAGCTGCCGAGGCTATGCCGTTCTACAGAGATGTTGAAAAAAGAGGATGGATTATATGAATAATTGAGCATGTAAAACATGTAAATCGTATGTATAAAGCTTTTGTATTTCTGTTATCGCTTAAAAAAATCGGCAATAAAAATGAGTGAGGAAAAGCAAAAAAAAAATGCTGAGCCGAGCTCGTGATATTTTCATTCTGTTCTGCATTTCTCACGTTGAGCATAGAAGCAAGAAGAAAAAAGGAAAGAAAAAACAGAACAGAATAAGGTTGTAAAGAAGGTTATATAAAACGACATGTTTGTCTAATTGTTTTAACATTTTTGGGCTGGTTTTTTTTACAAGATTATTTAATTTCACCCCCTATTTTCTCTTCCCACCCCCACTTTGAGTCCTTTTTTGACAATGAATTACGACATGCAAAATTGGTTTGGCTCAAAATATCCTAATTCAGGGTCTGATATGGACATTGATATGGATTTGGAAATGAACATGAACATGAACATGAACATGAACATGAATATGGATGTTGATGTTGATGCTGATGTTAACATGTTTAATGAAAACCAAGGTGATAATAATATGAATTTATTCTTTGAGTCTTCAACATCAATGTCTGATAATTTAAATGATGAATTAATAAACGTTGGTAGTTTAAATTTTATGCATAATAAATCAGATATTCCACCTGTTAATATGGATATGATTTATGACAATGAAATTGAAAATAATTTAAAATCAAATTTAAATGAAGCAGTTGTTGAAAATATGGATTTGATAAGTATTGAAAAATCTATTATTCCTGAATCTGGAGATGATGTTATTGCAAATATTACACGTTTTCCTACAGCTGATGATAATGATGATGATGATTTTAAAATTGATTTTTCATTTGATGTTTCAGATATGGAGCAATTTAAGAATCAATTTGAAATTACGGAATTTCCAGGTGTTGAAAAAGGAGATGAAAAACAAGAATTAGGATCGGAATTAGATTTGGATCAAAATGTTGAAAAAAATCGTTCTAGAATGTTTACATTTTCTCTTAAAAATACTGTTCGTGTTAAATCTTATATTGCTACATATAAATATTTTTGGAATGTAATTTTTCGTGGTGTTGAAAAGAAAATTAGGGAAAGATCACAAACTACAATCACAATGGATAATCATAAATATACTGTTGTTCCAGAAGATGATTGGATGCCAAAATTTCTTGTTCATCAATTACCTAATAAATGTAATTTTACAAGTATTTTAGAAGAAAAATTTAGTATTGATCAATATAAAGGAGATTGGTTATATTATGATAATGTACAAGATCAACCAACATTTACATTTGATAATGTTGAATTACCAATGAGACATTGTCAACAACCTGCAAATTTTTATGAACCTTTTATTATAAGGGAAAGAAGAAAAGATGGACAACTAATGAGTCGTGTTGATATTGAACATCGATTAGCAGTTCATGCAGGTGTTAAACCAAAAGGTAAAGAAGATTCATTATATTATGTTGAAGCAATGTGTCCATATTGTACAATGAAAAAGGGGCATATTTTAGATGAATATTTTTATGGAAGAAATGATTCAGAATATCTTCATCATATAACAAAACATCATGGTGTATACTCTGATGGAACAGAACATGATTTACCAGATATGATAGTTATTGATTCAAAAGGTAAATATTTTGCACATTGTGAATTATGTGATGAATTAATTAAAATTAAAAAACTTGTTGATTCAGCTAATGATGAAAAAAATGATGAAAATAATCAATTTTTAGGATATTTACGTCATTGTCTTAAACATAAAACAAATAGTAAAAATGGAAGAGGTGAAAGTAGATCTCAAAGAAAAGCAAAAGTTATTGAACTGGCGATGAAACTGGGTGTTTATTATGAAGATTGGAAAAAAAATATGACAGAAAAAATGTCGTGAAATAAGAAGACGTATGATACTTATCTATTTTTGTTTTTTATATGTATGTATGTGCTTTAATAATTAATTTATATATAGTTTAATAATTTATTGTTGGAATTAAGTCATTTGGAGGTTTATAATAGATGGTAGTCATTGATGTTTTTGATTTTTGAAAACTTAAAATATTTAATAATTCGCAAATTTAATATTGGTACTGAAATTTAAAAAAAATTTTGAAAAAGAAACAAAAAATGTTTACGTAAGCAGAATGTATTGTTATAATTACTAAAAATTATACTGAAAACTTTCGGTGATCAAAGTAGTCTATAAAATATACATATGAATATGTACAAGGTTAAAGTAAGATATATCTTTAAGAAGAAGAAGTAGAAAAGGAGGAGAGAGTGAGAGGGTATGCTCCTATAGTTACCCCGCTATAAACGGGTAAAGGCTTATATTAAGGTAGCTGGATCGGAGCTACACTAACATTTAGTAAGAAGTATAATAAGAGAGAAGGCCGGAAATAGGCAGTGTCTTTTGTTTTAATATATGGTTTAGCATTATTGATTATGCATTATTTTTGAAAATATGAAACAAAAGATGTTCTTGGACTGGTAGAAATGACCATTGCTATTTAATGAAAAATTGTTAATTGCTAATCATACTTTTAGAAATAGCAAAAATTTTAATTAAGCGTTCAAAAACATTTTTTCAAAAAAGATATATAAACGAATTCCAAAAAACGACTTTCAGTTTGAAAATTAAGTGCCCAGTTGTATGACAATAGGCAGGACGTATTTTTGTTTAAGCTTTGCCGCAATTTCGTCCGCGGGATGCTCAATTGGCATAGCCAGATTTAATTACATTTGTGAAGGAGTTTACCAAGTGGTGATTACTCTCACACCTTTTGAAATATCATCAACATTAAATTATAGCATGAACTATAGTTTGATTTATCATAATTATCGTCGTTAACTATTATTAGAATTATAAAGTACTAATAGTTGAGCTAATTTTATTGTAAAATAAAACGAACCACAAAAGATTTCGAAGTTCGATAGATCTGAAGAAAAAATTCTTTAAATCAATTGAGCTAAAAGAATCAAAAAATAAAAAAATGTTTACTGGAATATCTAATATTTAGCCTTTTAATCCGGCACCAATGAAAGAACTGACGATTACTGCTGTGTAACAAATCATGAACAAGACAAAAATTACAAAAAACTTATCAGAAACAGATAGTATGTTTTGTGGTGATGTTATTATCGGATCATTTCTTTCAGGATCTTCAACAGAGAAGACATGTTGTGGCGATGTCATTATCGGATCAATTGTGGTCTCACCAAAGAAGGAGTTTTGCTATGTGTATATATTATATAATCAGATTTAATATTTTCAAGTGTGGATGCAGTAACGGCCATTCTGCTTTTCAACATGTGCATGTGTTAAGATGAGAAAACGGGTCGATATTTAAACTAGAACGGCGGCTGAGTGCGAACAATTAGTCCGCTAATATTTTGTGTGGGATGCAAAATAAATAGCGTGTGTCACTAAAAAAAATTGGACTAATTGATCGAGTAAGTGAGTTTAAATCCGACTTCTTGTTTTACAACTGAAAAGTGTATATAAATATCATAGCGTTTTCCCATATCATCTGGCCGATGTTTACATTAATTATATAAAAAAATAATGAAATTTTAGGACTCCATTTTTGCTTAAACAAGAATTATTGTACATGTTGTAGGCTACGAGGTGGCATCTACTATAATTGATGATATTGCTACCATTGTGACAGCAATAGTTAACCGGGACTCAGGAATCATGACTAGTGAGGAAAAATTGATGTCGATATTTATGAGTCTACTCATCTTTGGTTCGGTAGTGTTGGAGGAATGTATTTTGCACAAACAAAATGTGCTGCCCTCTTGATACCTTTGTTGGTGAAATCCCAGGTCCCACTAGTCTTGCAACTGCAATATGCAAAAGTTATTTCCAAGGAAACTTTCGGTAGTTTTTCATTAAATTTGGGCAATAAAATAGCTTTTTGAATAATTCGGTGTTGTTCACATTGAAAGTATATGAATTTAGTTTTTTCCTATATCCAATGGACATTCCATAAAATAAGTGCATTAACGTATTATTTTTTTTAAAAAAAAGGACTATTTAGGTTTGCTGCTATCGTAGATATCTTGTTTTGCACAATAGAAATTGTCTTGGTTTCTAATTTTATGGCTTGCTACTTGTACTTAATCAGAAGTTCTGATTTTCTTGTCATCAAACAATAATAACCATACTTGTAATACTGTCAATAGTATTTGACGATAATAATAAAGTTGTGATATTGTGATCCAGTTCATTCATTTACAAATATACAATCTTTTTATATAAATATCTGACTGCATTACATAGCTAGTCAATAAGGTCATCTCCTTGAATTATAGCTTTTGAATATCATCGCCCACGGCAACGACGACCCCCCTCTGGGGAATAATTGATTTTGGGCCGACGCAATCTGTTGTCGATTTGATTTAATCCGGCGTGCAATCCAATTAGGGGGCTTCAACTTACTGAGCAGAATTTCAAACAAATTAATCCTATTGTCTAATTTGGAGTCATTTAAATTGGGGTATTGAAAATGTTAAGATGCTTTGATGAAGAAAAATTAAAATGAAATTCTAAAAAAAGAAACAGATATACAACTAGAACATGTTTTAATCTAATGGAAGAACAGATTAGAAAAACTCAAAACTCTGTGTTTTGTTGAATGAAATCAATAAATATCAAGCTGAGACTTTTTTCGGTACAGAACTTACATCAACTCATACAATACGGCATTTTGGTGCCCAATATTGTAGTGTTATCAGGTTATACTGCTGAAGAATTCACAAAGGAGGCTCGTCAGATCTAGAGTATTATAACAGAGTATAGTAGTCTGCCATAATATATTACGGTGTAAAATATTACATAGCATATATTGCATGCATAGCGGGCAGCGTTGTAGGGGACCATGTCCAGGCTATTAGCACAGTGTGTTTAACAGGAAAGAGGTCAACACCGTAGAAGAACGAATGCTAAGAAAGAGAGTAGTACTACAAGTACAATATAATACATTCACGATTGCAATGCATTATAGAAAAAAAAAAAGAGTTGTTTACGTAATTAAGGTGTACTGTTATAATTATCAGAAATTATACTGGAAACTTTCGGTGATTAAAGGAGTATATACAAGATACATATAAATGTGTACTAGGTAAAAGTATGAGGGATGTTTAATAAGTAGAAGTAGTATAG
>JAKTWG010000083.1:0-39351 GCA_030560915.1 Pichia sp. NRRL Y-12824 | reverse complement strand
TTTTCTCTTTTTTTTTTTTTTTGAATTTTGTTTTTTTTTGGAAAAAAAAAACGAGTGATTAAAAAAAAAAAAAAAAAAAAAAACAAGAAAAACAGTAGAAAAGCGACAATTATGAGCAATCACATTATACGCCAACTAAAATAGTGTATGCATATTCTTTTAGATTCTATCTAAAGAAGTTAAATGCAAAACCCAGATATGATAAGAGGGAGGGATAATGAAAATTCTCACTTAGGAAAGGGAGATGAACATGATGCTGCGAATCATAACAAAAATGTGAATTCAATAAGCAATGATAACAGTCAAGAAAAACCAATTAAACCAATTAAATACGAATGTACAGAAGAAACCAAATTCAATGAAACTAGAGCACTTTTCATCGCAAACTTAACTCCTAATTTCAATATAGATTTGTTTAAGGAAATTTTATTAAATGAAGCACATAATCAAGATTGTACTATTCAAAGAGCATGGTTGAATAGTAGTCGAACCCATTGTTTTGTTTTGACATCAGATCCAAGTGCAGCTATAGCTATTAGAAAGAAATTAAACGGATCCAGTTTATCAATGGATGAACACGTGGAAGGACAAAAGAAATCAAATGAAGAAGTTCAAAAAGTTCGATTATATGTTGATTTCATACCAGTTAGAGCAATAGATATGTGGATAGATCAAGAAAAAGAAGGGCCTGTAGATGCGATTTGGGAAGTTTCATTTGATGAAGTTCAATCAATTGAAAATGTAGGAACGACTTTTAAGAGAGTAAATCATAAGATGATCAATTATTATAATCCTACATGCGGATATATCAGTTTAAAAAAGAATAGAAACCGTCATAGAAGTGCATTTAATGAATTGGTTGAAATTCCAGCTAGAAGAGGGAGAAACAATTCGAGTTTAAGATCTTCTAAAAATGTTTCAAAAGGAAGAATGAGTCAACGTATAAGGACCTCGGATACTTATATCCCTGAATATAATCGCAATTATACTAGACAACGACGCATAAATCCAAGGGGTGATCAATATATACCTAGTCGATGACATAAAAAATGATTGCACTCGAATAATTTGTATCACAAACTAAAACTTATTTGAAGGATTTATAAATTTATATAAATTTTATGCAGAAATCTATTTACATATATGATTGATCTAATTAAGCATGCCAAAATTTTGCAATTAAATCAGCAAGACCGTTATGTTCAGTTTCTATTACGTAAACACCATATAAAGAAACAAGAGAACCCACGTTTAATAAAAACATGGCTAATTTATGCCAAAATCCAAATTTTCTTAGGGGTATATAATCCACAATACAACTTTGTAAACCATATCTTGAATGTAATAAAATTAAAGAACCTAAAATAGAATCAACTA
Organism: Pichia sp. NRRL Y-12824; assembly: GCA_030560915.1. Lineage (NCBI taxonomy): Eukaryota > Fungi > Ascomycota > Pichiomycetes > Pichiales > Pichiaceae > Pichia > Pichia sp. NRRL Y-12824. The sequence goes on along the minus strand of JAKTWG010000083.1, from coordinate 37,974 downwards.
ATGGATAATCAACACCTGCAACAAATGGGAAAATAATAAGTGGGGTCATTCCAAAAACAACAGCTCTTTCATAAACCCAATGAAATGAACCTTTACTCATGTCCATTTCTGGTGGGACATAGGCATCATTCACTGTACCTATGATATTACCAGGTGCATCAGGCGTAAGTTTTAAACTTGGTAATTTCGGAAGACGTGGTTTCAAAGAAATGTTTCTTGAAAGTATATTAAATTTAAAAGGAGATATAATAGATGGTCTTAAAAGTCTTGATGTGAACATTTTGCAGTGTTTGTAGTGGGTGCCTAGAGAATATGAAATTTTAGCAAGAGAATTGAAATGAAAATTCATCAGCCAGTTGAAATCAACAAAAAGAAAATACATGTGCGGAACTTTAGAATTCATGATTTAAACAAGTCAAATAATTACATAAGTTTTTTTTCTTATATAGTGAGGATGTTACAAAATAAAATGTTAAATATTAATTCCAAGAAGCAGGAACCACTTCATTATCATCAGAAAATGGATCATAATCACTTCTTGTGGTTTTTGAAGGTCTTTCAGATCTTTGAGGAGTGGTAATAGTAGACTTGTTCAGTTTTGGACTTCTAAGTACACTTGACTTTGGTGGAACAGGAGGTGGAGCTCTTTTTCCTCTACTGTTTATTGTAGAATTTGAAGTATTTGTTCTTGATGGTCTACTTGGAGGTGCTTCATTAACATAACTATCATCATCTGAATCTTGATATGATGATGATGATTGTTGTTGAATATTTCGAGCCATTGGTGGATTAACAATAGGTTCATTATCAGATTCATAATCTGCTAATGAATCATAATCTGAATCATCTGTTGTATCACCATTATGAATTTTTGTACCTTCAGGAACACTTTTTTGTTCATATTTTTGTAAAGAAGCGACTAAATCATCATTACATTTAAGTAAAGGACCAAGTAATTCTTCCCTTTGAACTAATTGTAAATATCTTAAAACTTTCCTTCTAATTGCACGACATTGATCAAATGCATCATTTGCTTTGATTGAATGAATTGATAATTCATCTTTTTGAAAACTATTCAAAATATTCATTAAATTAGTTGCCATTATATTAGCTTCTGCAATTAATTGTAAAATTCTAGGGGCTTCTTTTTCATAATTTATTTTTGGAATTTTAAATTTTTTATCTAATTCAGCATTGGTTTTTGGTTTATTTTCTTCATAATAATCAGAATCATCAAATGCAGTATCCATATCAGCTTCATCATTCATAAAATCGGGAACTTGACTATAATCTCTAGTTCTAATTGATTTTGAAGAATGAGATTTTGAAGATTTTTTTTGCAATTTTTTCTTTTTTAAACAACGTTCAAATAATAAATTGATATTTGTTAAACTTTCATCATCTTTAAATTCATCATACCAAGCACCCATTATAGTGAAAGTTAAATTTGTTAATTTTTCATTAGGTATACTAGAATTCATTGTAGAAGAAGTATATGAAACAAAATCATTATTATCATTGATTAAATAAAACTGTAATCTATCTAAAAGTTTATCATCATTATATAAAGGTTGCATAAATTTTGATCTTGATCCATTAATAACCAACAAATCTAATATTTTTAAAGCATTAACTTGTTCTTTAATTGAACCATATTTCATTTTCTTTCTTAAAGCTCTAGCAGCTTCAGAAGGACCAGGTTCAGTAAAATCTTTTTGGTTTTTAATTGCATCTAAAAGAGAAGATAACTGAGATTCAATGTAATAATCATCATCATCGAGTTCGTTTTGAGCGCAACAATCGTTGATAATAGAAGTAACAGCAGAGTATTGATGACTACTTAAGAAACCCATGCTGTGTAATATGCAGAGAAAGTAACACAAAAAGAAAAAAAGAAAAGAGAAAAGCGTACAGCCACCGAGAGAAATAGAGAGATCGAGAAATGGCAATGGCAACAACCGATAAGAAACGTGGCGATAAAGAGAGAAAGAGGGCGGGGGATCGATAAGTATGTGCAATTGTGCACACACGACAAGCAGAGCAATTGGCAGTTGTGCCAAACGGCGATGAAGACAGATTAGACACGGGTCCACATACAGAGGGTCCTGTGCAAACAGAAAGATACTGTCCACAGGCCCAAACCCCCGCCGGAGCCCCCTCTGCACACTCTGCACACTCTGCACACATCAAAGCTCGCATTTTCGCATTTTCGCATTTTCGCATTTTCGCATTTTTCGTTCCCGCACGCTGAAAATTTTTCTGACGAGTGAAAGCGAGTGAAAGCGAGCGGCGAACGCTGGACGATGTTTTCTCTCCTATGGCCACTCAGTTCTTTCTTTTGGATCGCTTTTGCAGAATTTGTCTCTCTATCCACAAACACACACACACATACACATTAGTCACAATGGTAAGTATCAGTACTTGAATTATTACTTTATCCTACTAACCCGGCTAAAGGGTCTAGAGATTTGTTTGTTTGTTTATTTGTTTTCGATCGATTGATTCATGTTATATTCATATCTTCCAATTTATATGTCGTCTTCGTATTTTCCACGCAGTTTCTTCTTATAACTGAGTAATCAGAAACTAGCAAAGATTTGTGGTTTTTCTGTATGTCGCACATATATTACTTTATGAATTATCTGTATCATCGCATCATAACTTTACACAAATTAAAAAAAAACTTTAGTTCCCCTAATTTTTTTTTCTTTTTTTCTTTGTATTGATATTGTATGCGTATATGTACAGATATGTTACATATGGTGATATATTTGCTTCTTCTATACACAAACACTTGTCTTTGCTTCTTTCTTTTGCTTGATTTATAGGCTAGGATTTGCTTTATGCATTTCCTTTAGAGGATTAAGTTCCCAGAAGATTAACTATTAGTTTAACTTGCACTCGATGACCGTATTAGATATATACATGAGTATGGGCATTTTCTTTTTTTATTTTTTTATTAAAAGAAAAATGTTTCATATGTTGATTTGAAAATGAAAAGATTGAACAAATTGAATTGATTTCCGACTCCTTTAGTTAGGCTGTTTTTTTGGGATAATTTTCTATATTGTTATCTTAATTCTATTTTTTTAGAGTCAGTTTACTAACTTTATTTTTTAATCTTCTCCTCAATGATATAGCCAGCAAAAAAAGTTGCACCAGCTCCTTTAGCCACTAAGAACTCTAAGTCCGTTTCTGCAAAGAACCCATTATTTGAATCAACTCCAAAGAATTTTGGTTTAGGTCAAGCCATTCAACCAAAGAGAAACTTATCAAGATTTGTTAAATGGCCAGAATATGTTAGACTTCAAAGACAAAAGAAAATTTTAAATTTAAGATTAAAGGTTCCTCCTTCTATTGCTCAATTTTCTAATACTTTAGATAAGAACACTGCAGCTGCAACTTTTAAATTATTAAACAAATACAGACCAGAAACTACCGCTGAAAAGAAGGAAAGACTTACAAAAGAAGCAGCTGCAATTGCAGAAGGTAAAAAGAAGGAAGATGTTTCTGAAAAGCCATATGTTGTTAAATATGGTTTAAATCATGTTGTTGGTTTGATTGAAAACAAAAAGGCTAAGTTAGTTTTAATTGCTAATGATGTCGATCCAATTGAATTAGTTGTTTTCTTACCAGCTTTATGTCACAAAATGGGTGTTCCATACGCTATTGTTAAAGGTAAAGCTAGATTAGGTACTTTAGTTCATCAAAAAACTGCAGCAGTTGCAGCTTTAGTTGATGTTAAGGCTGAAGATGAAGCTGAATTAGCTAAATTAATTACTACCATCAATTCTAATTATATTGAAAAATATGATGATTCCAAGAGACATTGGGGTGGTGGTATTATGGGTGCTAAAGCTCAAGTTAAGATTGCAAAGAAAGCAAAGGCAGCAGCTGCTGCAGTTGTTGCTGCAAAGAAATAAATTTAATTGTTTTTATTTATATTTCTTTAACTGCTCCTTTACTTCTTTTAAATATACCGCTTTTCTATTTCGTTATTTAATGTATTAAAAACTTAATTTCCCTTAAAATATTATGTTCTCTTAATTTAATCTATGTCGATTTGTACCTGTAAATTTATTATAAGATAATAAGAAATAAAACTAAAAGAAAAATACCGTGACTGCCAATTCTACACACACCCGCACACCTCAGCTTCAAGAAAAATTAATGTAAGTGAGGTGTGCGGGTGTCTAAATAAAAAGATTCTTGCGCGGGTCAGAATGTACGTGGAGAATCAATGAGGGAAACCACAGCTCTCTCCCGGCTCTCACAGTGCGTGTAGGCCTAGTGTTGAACAAAATTTTAGTCACTATATGGAGATTTTGCCTGTGTATATGATACGGGTGCTTAATATTATCAAGATTTTGGCCTTTTTAAACAACCGGAAAGTATAGATACACGTATGTTCACAACCTACCATTGGGTTAATTGTACAGTGTGATTATGAATGTTAAAAATGTTAGGAAATTGAACGTTTAGATAAAATAATGATAATATATTTAAAGAATGAAAATATTGAATAATTTAAACCATTTATGCACTTTTTGAATATACCTTAACGAATTATTAATGAATTAATAATTTAAAGTTATGGTGAATAAATCGTTTAGAACCTATTAAAATCATGAATACGTCCACTTGAAATATCAAATAATATATAAAGTTTCATATTATGCAATTTGATGAGTAATTTAACTAATAAACTAAAGAAACACTTATTATTACAATTATCAATACTTGTCATATTCTGTTTGCAACATTTTAAAATCACAAATATGATTACACACAACTAATTTCAAATCCACAAAACATTATACTAACATTACCTATATCCCATATCTCTCTTTTTTTATTTAGAATGTCTAAGTCTAAGAACCATACCGCACACAACCAAACCAAGAAGGCTCACAAGAACGGTATCAAGAAGCCAAAGACCAACAGATACCCATCTTTAAAGGGTGTCGATGCTAAGTTCAGAAGAAACCACAGATGGGCTTTACACGGTACTGCTAAAGCTTTAGCTGCAAAGAAGGCTGCTGCTGCAAAATAAATAAATAGTGTATAGCTAATTTTACTAATTTCGTACATGTGTATTTACTGGTCTAATAAATTCTAAAACTTGACAGTTTTATTATAACTTCTTTCACTCGTAAAATAAAGAAACCACAATGTCTCTTTCCTTGTGCTCGACATGAAAATTCTAGGGGGCAGTTTCCTGATTTGGAAGGTGGAATAAGGTCCTTTCCTAAGAGAAGGCACCAGGATTAAAGTTTGCCCTTTTTGTTTAACCTTGTTTAGTTGCCTTTGCAATCCTTCTTCTTCTCAGTTTTGTTTTTGTTGATTTAAATTATCAGTAAACAATGTCTACCCAAACCCCTGTAGCCATGGCTGAAGAAAATATCCGTGTCATTGACGAAGAATCCTTTTCTGTTGAAAAAGTCACTGAGGAATTAGAAACTATGGTATTGTAGATCCACCCTTTTGTATTTTGTTTTATTTTTTTTTTGAATATTGTAATTAATACTAACACTATTGTTTATAAAGACCGTCAAAGATGAAGTTATAGAAACTAAAATTGATTGCTCAATTAAACAATCTGTTGAGCCATCTGTTAATGAGGTTGTAAATGAAGAAAATCCGGCAGCTGTAATTGAAGAAGTTGAAGCACCAAATAAAGACTCTACCGATTTAACTACTGAAACTAACGTTGAAGCAAAATCTACTGCTTCAAAGAAAAAGTATTATAAAAAAAAATATAATAAGAATAAGAAGAGAGCAACATCACCAAATTCCAAGGAAAATAATTCTGTTTCCGGGGTTAGTGAATCAACTGAACCTAAACAAACAGTTGAAACTTCAAATGAGAAACCTGAATCTATTGAACAAACATCTAATAAAAATAAAAAGAAACCTTACCATAAAAAGAAGCATCACTTTTATCCTTATAATGGAAGAGTTATTAATGGTATTATGTATCCTGATAATTTCCCAGTTGTTATACCAGGGAATGTCAATGCTCAATTACCAAAATTTAATTCAAAGAATAAGAATTACAAGAATAACAATAATGATAATCATTTCTTACCATTAAATCCAAATTTTGTTCCAATTTCTTATCAAACACCTTTAAGTATTAGATCTAATCATTCATATAAAAATAATATGAATTTTAGACCAAATAACTTTAATGGTAATAATCATTACTATAAACAAAAACCAAAGCAGTTTAGACCATATAATTATTTACAACAAAATAATATTAATGATTATTATTATGGTCATAACCCATTTCCTAAAACATATAATAATAGAAATATTTTTAAACCAAATGATAATCAAAAATTTATGGAACAAGGTAAAAGTGAAGCAGAAAAAAGTAAACCTATTGAAACAAAACTTGAAGAAAGTAACGCAAGTTCAACATCAGTTAATACCATTACTGCTTTGACTCAATAAACTTCATAATTAAAAATTATCATTTCCTTTTTTTTTTCTGTAAATTGCTAATTTTTTTTTTATTATACAATTGTATAAAGTTTGCTTAATTTATCGTTTAGTTTTTAAAACAGATTTTTAATTTTTTTTTTCTGATTCATTTGCGAAAGATATATTTAAGAAAAGAAGAAAGAGCAAAATAAGTTAACACTATACAAGCTATCTACATTTAATCATCGTTCTTATCCTTAGAACCTCTCAATAAACCGGTTCTTCTAGCAGCAATTAAACCAGCCTTTTGACCAGAAACTGCACCTCTAGAAATAGTAGAAGCCTTACCAATATGTTGATGGTTACCACCACCATGAGGGTGATCAACTGGGTTCATAGCAACACCTCTAGTCTTTGGCCATGAGTTTCTCTTAACCTTGTATTTGTGGAATGCTCTACCTGCCTTTAATAATGGTTTATCAATTCTACCACCACCAGCAACAACACCGATAACACCTCTTGCATCAGAAGAGATGATCTTCTTTGCACCAGAAGGTAACTTAACTCTAGTCTTGTTTTCATCTGGGTTGTGTCCGATAATAATAACGTAATTACCAGAAGTTCTACCTAAAGCACCTCTGTCACCAACTTTTTCTTCAACGTTGGAAACAATTGTACCTTCTGGTAAAGAACCTAAAGGTAAAACATTACCAATGTTAAGGGAAGCACTCTTACCACAGTAAATGAATTGACCAGTGTAAACACCTTCATTTGCAATGAAAGTTTCTTCTCTTAATTTAAATCTGTATGGATCTCTGAATGAAACTTTAGCTAATGGAGCACCTCTACCTGGATCATGGATGATTTGCTTAACGACACCTCTAATGTAACCGTGTCTTTCAGCATAATCTAAGGTTCTTAACTTAGCTGCACCCTTTCTTAATCTGGTGTGAGCAGTGAAGATGGAACCTGCACCCTTTCTTTGGTTTCTAATAACTCTACCTGAAATGAAAAAAAAAGTTAAATGTTTGAAAATGTTAGTATTATGATCTTGAAGAAGAAATTGTGATAATATAAGGAGAAGGAAAAAAGTAGATTTTCAATAAAAACGTTATAAGACTATAGTTATTTAATTCAATGTAAATTACTGCCTTGAATTGTATTTCTCAATTTAATGTGTCCATAAAATTCATTTCGATAAGATGTTGACTATTTACGTAATAAACTAAAAAATATGTTCCTTTATTTATAGTAAAATGCTTTAAAAATAAAAATGCAAGCAAGCTGTATATCTATCATTGTATTTTCAGTCAGAGTATTTAAAAAAATGTTAAATATTTTATGATTCATTTTTTTTCTAGCTTATTAGTCCATTAGTCTTTAAAGCTTTTAATTCTTTCAACCTTAAGAATGCACCGTGACGTGCGTATATGTGTACGTACCCATTGTGAAGGTTGTATTCTTGGTTGTAGAAGTTCAAAGGGAAATGAAATAAAGTTCGATTCTCCAAGGGATTCATAAATACTATATTGTGTCTGGGATTTCTATCTAGTTGTGCAATGCACCATGAAAAAAAAAGCAGAGAGCGAGCGTCCAGTATGGGACGCTTGAGAGAGGGAGAAAGTGCGAAAAATAGTAAAATAAGACAGGGTTAATGGCATCACGTGTTGGTAAGAAGGGTTTGAAAATATCACATTAGGCAACTGTATGATGGGGGGAGCGATAAGGCATATAAAGATGGTGGAGGGAGTGTATTGAGAAAGATAAGAGTTCAAGTCGGATTTAAAGAATGTAAAGTGTGTAAGAGAGGAAGAGAATGGGTGGTATTTGATAGGTTTTAAGACTCGGTAAAACGGACAATGAAGCTTGGAGTATTTGAAAGCATATTAGTAACACTGGTTTTGTCCGAAACTGTTTATGCATCCCCATTGAATGTTCAAGATGAATTAAGACTCTCTTTTTTTGGAACCCAGAAACCTTTATCTCAGGATAATCCTTCACTTAACGACTTATGGGGAGAAGAATGGCCATTTCAAGGTATCCCTACATTTGCTCATTTAAATCATTCCAAATGTTTACTTTCTCCAGACACTTATTTTGATATTGGTATTATTGGAGTTCCATTTGATACAGCAACTACATATAGAAGTGGTGCTAGATTTGGTCCAAGAGCAATTCGTACAGCTTCACAAAGACAAACTTCATTAAGAGGTTTTAACACGAGAGCTGGAATTAATCCATATCAGAATTGGGCAACTTTTTTGGATTGTGGAGATATACCAATTTCTCCGATGGATAATTCTATTGCATTAAAACAAATGACAATGGCATTTGAAGAATTATTATTACATAGGAAATCTTCAGTTGATAAAGATCATCCACCAAGATTAATTGCATTAGGTGGTGATCATTCAGTTACTTTACCTCATTTAAGATCTTTAAAATCATTATATGGTAAAATTGCAGTTATTCATTTTGATGCACATTTAGATACTTGGTCACCAAAAGGATATCCAAGTTATTGGTCATCGAATCAAAGTGATTTTACTCATGGTTCGATGTTATGGATGGCTAGAAATGAAGGTTTAATTAGTGATGATTCGAATGTTCATATTGGTATTAGAACTAGAATTTCAGGTACTGATTGGACAGATTTTGAAGATGATTCAAAGCAAGGTTGGGCTATTTATTCTGCTGATGATGTTTGGATTGATGGTCGTAATGGTTTAGATAAAATTGTATCTGAAATTCAATCAAGAATCGGTAATATGCCAACTTTTATAAGTTTAGATGTTGATTGTATGGATCCAGGATTTACTCCAGGTACAGGAACAATTGAACCTGGTGGAATGTTACCAAGAGAAGTTATTTATTTATTAAGACATTTAGATTTAAATTTAGTTGGTGCTGATGTTGTTGAAGTTGCACCAAGTTTTGATAATGCGGAAGTTACAAGTACTAATGCTGCACAAGTTGTTTTTGAATTGATTACAAATATGGTTTTAAAAGGTAAACCATTACCTGTTGTTAAACAATTACCTTAGATTATATATTTATATTTTTTTTTACTTGAAAATTTTTATTTGTAGATTTAATGAATATTACTATTACTATTATTACTATTATTATTATTATTATTATTATTATTATTATTATTATTAATTATTTTTAATTATTTTTTTTTAAATATTCAAGAAGAAATCAATAAAATTGAAGAATACAAAGTTTATATTTTATAAACCTATAAAATTTTAGTTTTCTTTAACTATCCGATAATAAGAAAGCAGCAAAATATTTAATTGAAGCGTAAATTTCTTTTCCAACAGGTAAGATATACTTTGAAGGTAATAAGAAACCATGAGTACCGGAATCTCTTAATTTTAAAACAAATGCCCAATATGCTTTATTATGATACATATAATCTAAAGCAGAACCTGCACCCATACTTGGTAACAAATCTGCACCTTTATCTTCACAAGCTTTTATAATTTGATAATATTTACCTGATTTTAATCGTATAGCTTGAGATAAACCATAAGCTAATTCCAATAAATTTTCTTCATCTCTTGGTAAAATATCACAAGAATAAGCATATGGATATAAAACTTCTTCAGCATATGAATGTAAATCAATATATGCATAAATTGGATGTGAATGTTTAGTTTTATTTAAATATCTATCCCAATTTAAACTTTCTAATGCTTCAAAAGCAGTTTCACCAGCATAATCTTCACTACAAGGAGATTCAGCACCTGAAGTAAAATGAAAATCAAATGAATGATCAATATCAATACCTATACATCTTGGATTAAAAGTTTGTTGTTTATTTTTTCTCCATAATCTTTCACTTTTCCATGAAAATGCATAACCATCAGGATTCATTACTGGTAAGAATAAGAAATCTAAATTTTCAAGATATTTAACAACTGATTTATTACCTTTTTCATAATCTTCTAATAAACGGAATAAAATAAAACAAGATGTTGAAACACTAATCCATTCACGTGCATGAATACCACCAGTTATAACAACTGTTTTAATTTTATCTGTTTTCGAACTACTATGAGTAGATAATCTTAAAGCTTGCATTGGTCTACCTTCAAAAGTATTGCCGATATATTCAAGATTTAAAATATCAGGATAAGTTTTAACTAATAAATCATACCATGCATAAATTGCATCTAATTCACGATATGATTTAAAGAATAATTCAACATTTGTTGAAAAATCTGTATCTTGTTGAACAATTAATTCTGAATCTGGAAATGTTTCATATATAGTTTGTGGTAAATCAAGAATCATAATTTCACTTTGAAAATCGGTTTTATCAGGGTATATAATTGATAATAAAGACAATAAAGATTCACCTTGTTCTTTATTGACCTGAATATCAATAAATTTATGAGTACGTGATTTTTCCCAAATTTCAAGTTGCATTTGCTTAGCTGTTAACAAAGCCATTTCAAAAAAGGAAGATTGATAATCCTTTTTATCAACTTCTTCATCCCAATTAGATAACCTTAAAATATACTGTCCTTGATATTGTTCTAAAGATATTGGAAGATTTTCTAAATTTTCAGTCCAATGTTTAATATTGTTTTCATTTAGCACGTTAATAACGTTTGATAAATCTTTCATTTCTTGTTCAAAAGTGTTAATTTCCTTCTTGAATTGCTCAACTTTATCATGTAAGTTGACTGATAATACATTTTGGAGCGGTAGGGTATCGGCATTTATCAATTTAAGCCCGGGAAAAAGGCCAGATAGACATAAAGTCAATATTAGTAGCAGTGGAGTACTAAACAGTTTCATTGATAGGTATCTGGATATGTGCTGTGTATTATGAATAGCCCTACTCCTAATGTACGAAAACAGTCCCTCATGTCCTGCACGCCAATCTGCAATCAACCAACTGCGGATGGCTGGCATAGTTATTTTACATCGTTATTGTTAGCTGTAAGTCATTTAGTATGGGGGCGGCGAGTGAGGAAGGGTAGTCTATATAAGGGGAAATGTTAGAGGATGGGTGATTGGGTGATTGGGTGATTGGGTGGTACATAGAGTAAACATGGATAAAATAGTAAGACATAAGTTACTTTTTCTTTGCGTAGTCTTCTTCTGCCAGTTCGAGTTCGGGAATGAACTCCGGATGCACAAGTTTTCCCAGACAGAAAGCACTGAATGCAATAAAACTAACGATCAAAAAAATGATAATCCTCAAGTTTCTTTCAACATTAAGAAAGGGATACGGATATCTTGCACCTTCAGTGATCAAATATTCAAGCCAAAACCAGTACATTCCTGCAAGTGTAGCGACGATAAAGTATCCGGAAAGATACGGAACATGCCATCTGTCCATAAAGACGAAATAATCAAATGCAGTGGCAAACAATGGAACGAGATGAATTTTGATATCTAGAGATAACGGGAATGTTTCTTCTTTGGACATGATTAATTCGGGAACGAATAATTTCAAACTCCAGTAAACGACAGAAACCACGAAATTCAAGGATAAACAGACTGCAGAAAGGTAAATTTTAACCGTGTACAAGGATTTCAAACTGAAGGCATGGTAGAATGCATTAATTGCAAAGTAAATAGTGGATAAACATAGTGCAATATTTGTCAAGAACTGATAATGCCCGGCATCGGCTAGATATTCGGGCAGGACAAGGGTATGGAGGGTGTTGAAAGCGGTGATTGCAGACGCAATGAATGCGATGCTGATGAACAACGAATACGTGTTGCCGATGTGTCTGTCTGCGAAGGGTGCCATTGCTGAGGGAAGCAAACACACCCGGGAAGAGCAGAAACCCCGTGACACTGACACTCTAGCTAACCAGCTAACTAACTAACACAGCACAAATTTCAATCTCCGCCCCGTGGGCCATCTGATTACGTAACACTTACACTCACTCTCACATCTCCCGGAATTCCGTGCTTTTCTTCGGAGTTGCTCTCTTTTCTTTTTGCAGAGAGTGACCGTTACGGGGATTCTATTTAAGAGGCACAGTTTCCTTCCTTCTGCGTTCTGCCTTCTGCGTTCTGCGTTCCTCTTGGCTTTCTTCTTCCCGTTCGTTTCTTTCCCCCTCCCTCTTCCACTACCTCCATGGCCGCTAGCATCCCTTCTTTCAAGTTATCCAACGAAGTCACCATCGTCACCGGTGCTTGTGGTGGTTTATCACATTCGCTTATTCACACCCTGCTAGCTTACGATGCTCCTCTGGCCTTGTTTGATAGAAATTTAGAGGCTCTTAGTAAGGTTAAAGAAGAAATGATTATCTTCTGCATTGAAGAGTTGAAAATCAAAGCAGATAACGTCCCTCAAATGGAATGCTATTCTTGTAACATTGCTGATCCAATCGAAGTTGATCAAGCATGTGAACAAGTTTATAACGATTTTGGTTCTTATCCATTACATTTAGTCAACACTGCAGGTTATTGTGAAAATTTCCCAGCAGAAGAATATCCTGCAACAAATGCAGAAAGTTTAATTAAAGTTAACCTGTTGGGTTCCTTATATATTGCTCAATCATTCGCTAAACCTTTAATTCAAAATAATATTAAAGGTGGTTCAATAGTTATGGTCGGTTCAATGTCAGGTGTTATTGTTAATGATCCACAACCACAAATTGCATATAACATGTCTAAAGCAGGTGTTATTCATATGGTTAAATCTTTAGGTGCTGAATGGGCAAAATATAATATTAGAATCAATACTTTATCCCCTGGTTACATTGCTACCCCTTTAACTAAAAATGTTATTAATGGTAATTCTGAAATGTATAACAGATGGGTTTCTATGATTCCAATGAAAAGAATGTCTGACCCATCTGAATTTAGTGGTACTGTGCTTTACTTGTTATCTAATTCCGCATCTTCCTACACAACTGGTGAGAATATCGTCGTTGATGGTGGTTACCAATGTTGGTAATTTCCTCATCTTTCATTCGTTTTCCTTGATTATATAATAAACAAAACAAAAAAAATTTACCAGAGTATTTTTTTATATCTTTGTACTTTTTTCCTAGTTAATAATTAATTTGCCCATAAAAGATAGTAGTAGTGTTCGAATCCTATTGAAATTCTCGCATAGTGCGAATATAATGATTTCTTGCCGTGTTGTATTGAGGGGATATATGATCTGGCCTTGGCCTTGTCTTTTTCTCTCCTTTTATTCATAAACATGTCAGCACTACCGCAAAACCAAACAATGACACAGACTGAAGAACTAACTATAGAAAAATACATCGACATCTATGCACAAAGCGAAAAATTTAAAAATCCTAGTAGAATCGTGAAAAAAGTTCGTTACAAAGGTGCAAGACTTATCATGAACGAAGAATCGAGAAGATTAATAAAATTACAGGAGCTAGAAAAAGAACAAAACCCAGACCAACCACCAAAAGACAGAACAACTTATTTTTCAATTGCTGCTCCACCTTCATTAAAACCAATCAGAACATACTGTGATATTACTGGGTTACCAACACAATACAAAAGTCCACATAATCAAATTCGATATTATAATAAAGAATGTTACGACATTGTTAAATCTATGCCTGCAGGTGTTGATCAACAATATCTTTCATTACGTGGAGCAAATGTTATATTAAAATAAATTATATAGAATATAATTATATATGTTTTGAATTATAATTCTCAATTATACGTTTAATATTATTATCAAATTTTGGACTTTTAATTTCCGTTTCTTCTTTAGCATCAATATCAAGAAATGGATTACAACTATATCTAAGATATTCTTTCCTTATATCTGAAGTAATTGTAATTAAATCAGAAACTTCCATTACATCTGTTTCTGCAAACCCTTCTAAATTTCCAAATGTTTCAGATGTCATCTTAACAGCAGGTGATGGTGATGTTTCTGAATCACCTTTTGTATTGCTGTCACTGGAAGAAACGCTATATCGACTGCATCCAATAATAACTTTCAATCCAGTTTGAGTTTCAGATCCATAAACCAGTATTCCATCTTGTACGAATAACAATGATGGTCTTCCCTGTGTAGATTGTGCAGCTGGTGGACAAAATGGAGATTCAAAAACGTCTAAAGACATATGTGAGAGAAAATTGTACTTGAGTAATTCGTTCATTTCATCAGGAGTTGCAGCATCATTGCTCTTATTGTCCGTTTCGGGAACAAACGCATGAATGTACAACGGTCTATTATCTTGTGAAATCAATGATACAAAACGAATCTGCATTGTCGGTTATTGATACTACTATATATCCCAATCTCTCCTTCCATACTTGTTAATACAATAAAAGAAACTAAGGTCTTGTTCTTCTATTCATGTCCCCACTGACGTATCAACCCGTGCACCATTTATTGTTCTTTTTCGAACACGTATCGCTCGCCACAACAACAAGTTTCACTGTGTTCAGTTCAAGAAATCATCCTTCTACGTGGTTCTATAAATCGTGTTTTGATTCGAATAGATCTGTTTTTGAACCCTATCAGAGCCTCAAAATTTACTGTTCAACACTATGTCCTCACAATCGAGATATGAGTACGATGAAAACTCAGAAACGTGGCCGTATTTTGTGCTGACCGCCGTTTTGGTGCCTTTAATTCCTGCCACGATTTCTTCAGTTTATAGTTTGGTGAAATCAAATACCAATTCAAATTCAAATTCATTCAAATCTATAAATTCATGGTTTCATCCATACAATGAAAAAGATTTAGATAATTACAAATCTACCAAAAATAAATCTAAATTTTTTAATAAACATAACCTCTTTTTAATATTAGGATGGTCAACGATTGCAATATTATTTGTAAAAATTTTAAATACTGAAATTACCATATCTGAAACTAATTTTGATCCATGGAAAATTCTAGAAATTAGTGAAACTGCAACTGAAAAAGCTATTAAATCTGCATATAGAAAATTATCTTTGAAATTCCACCCTGATAAAGTGGATACATCTTCAATGTCTCAACATGAAATTGATGCTGTTGATTCAGCTTATGTTTTAATTAACAAAGCTTATAAAGCATTAACCGACGAAACTGTTAAAGAAAATTTTTTAAAATACGGCAATCCAGATGGTCCAAATGAAATCAAACATGGTATAGCATTACCTAAATTCTTAATTGATGGTCCAACATCTCCATTCTTAGTTTTAATTTATGTATTATTAATTGCTGTTATTTTACCTTTATTAGTTAGTAACTGGTGGAATGGTGTCAAATCTAGAACAAAGCAAGGAATTAATGTTAATACAGCTGATCATTTTATGAAAGTTATGATTAATGCAAGTCCAACTAAATTATTATTAGTTGATGATATTTTAGAATTCATTTCTCATTCAGTTGAATATTTAGAAATTGATTCTAATTTAACTTCCAAAAAAGTTCATGAATTACTTAAATCTTATATTAATAGAGAATTTTCAATTGATGAAAATTTAAGATTAAATGTTGTTTCTATTACTCCTAAATTATTAACTGCTTTCATTGAAATTGCTGCAGCTTTTAAAAATACTGATTATTGTTTAAAAATAGTTGATGCCCATAGATCTATTATTCAGGCTTTAAATATTGAAAAAGATGCTAAACATTATAAATTTCAACAAATTTTACAATTACCAGGTGTTAATCCATCTGAAGTTGATTTTAATCAAAATATTTTAACTTTAGGTAAATTGCTCAAAAAGCCAACTGTTGAACCATCTAAGTTTTTCAAGACAGATGAAAAGATCACTAAGAATATTTTGGATTATGCTAAATCGATTCCTTTGATTGAACCATTAGAATGTAATTTTAAAGTCCCAGGTGAAGATTTTATCCCACCTATATCATCTGCTCATATTAATTTGAAATTCATTGTTAAATCCGCATCTCATAAATCTAAACCTGAATTAAAAGATTTCTCTAAAGAAATTATTCAAACTCAATTTAATGAAGAAGAAACAATGGAAAACTTAAGAGACCCAATGAAGTTTGTTGACCAACAACCAGTCTTAAAATTAAATAACTTACCTCCATATTTCCCGGATAATGATTATGTGAACTTAAATTGTGGTTGGATTGCATTTTTAGTTGCTCAAAGAGATAATAAAATCATAGAAATTCCTCGTTTAATTAATAAAGTTGATTTAACAAACTTAAAATTATCACAAGATGAATATTTAAAATCAAATTGTAATATTTCTACTTTTAAAATTCAATTACAAGCACCAACTCCAAAAGATCTTGGTGAATACCAATTTAGATTAATTATTAGAAATTTAGTTTATTTTGGTAGTGATTTAGATATTCCTTTAGTTATGAAAGTCGAAGATAAACCAATTGAAACTGATAAAGATGTTTATGGTATTGAAGATCCCGATGAAGATTCAATTGCTGGTGCAATGGCTCAATTAAGAGGTGAAGCAGTTAAAAAAATCGAATTTGAAAATGAATATGAAAGTAGTGATGATGAAGAAGAAGAAGATAACGATAAAAATGAACTTTGGACAGATATAGATACAGATACTGAAGTTGAAGAAGATACTATTGACGAAGAAAAATGATTTACATTATAATATATCAATAAAAATAAAAATGAATAATCTAATGACAATTCCTCTTAATTTTGCTAATCTTCTATTATTATATTATTTTTAACTTTCTATACATGTGCATAATATATAACTATTCGAAAACAAAAAAGGTAAAAAAAACTAAAATAACCACGTTGGGCGTGTATGTAGAAAAGTGTTCATAAATTTATGCAGGTGTATTAGCCCGAGGAGTATTTGAACTATTACGTATGACTTTATTAGCATAATCAATTAATTGTGGATTTCCCTCTTGTGTAACGAAAAACTTTCTTTTCGTTTTATCTTTCCATATGATAACTCCAATATCTTCACCATAAGATAATAATTTTTCAAATTCAAAATCATTATTAAAATCTTTATATAAATAACCTTTGAATGCTTGAACTCTATCCATCTCTAATTGCCATAATTTAATTTGATCAACTACAGTAGGTGGTAAAATTTCAAGTTTTAATTGTTCAATTGCACTTGTATTACCAATAGAACTTTCAAATTCATATTTTTTATTATATTCAGCTTCTGCAAGTTCAATCATACCCGTATGTGCATGTGCTTCAAGATAGTTAATAATTTGTGTTGCTGTAATACCATTTCTTAAAGCTTGTCTAACAGATTCTCTTGTAACAACACCAGTAACAAGGTTAGCAAATCTTGCTCTTAAATGAACAAATAAATTTAGAATTGCAATTTGTAATGGTGATGATGTATAACAATAAATTTTAAAATTAGTTTCAATGATAATAGATCCTGCATTTGTGGTTTTATCAGTACGAGGTTGTGAAATTTCTTGATCAATTGCAGTCGATGCACTTTTAAGACTTGTACTTTCAGATGTAAGAGACGTTGCAAGCCTTGTTGGATAAAACACAGATGATTCTTTTTGATGATAAATTAAACCATAATCTTGTAATTCATCCAACATAATTAATTGTGTTTTTGAAAGCATACTAATTGCATAACCTTGTCCTAGTTCTAAACTTCCCAAAAGGAAAATAAAATTAAGAACATCAACAGGATTCAGTTTACGTTTTTCTGCCATAATAAGATATTGAATAAGTAAGGTCCATATTTGTGAACTAATTTCTTGTAATAAAAATTGAAACCCATTTTTAGTAATCAATGATTGTTTTAATGTATGTACGGATTTTTTTTCAGTATCTTCTTCATAATCATAATCAATATCTATCGTATCATCAACTAAACCATTCAAAGCATCTCTACGTTCTCTATCTGAAGGTAATTCCATTAATCCTGAAAATCTTAGTAATGTTAAAACTCCAATTGATGGTGTTTCTCTTATATCTGTACCGACCATAAAATGTAAAATGTTTTCCCATTTAGCGAGACAATAACGATCAAGATATTCAATTGTGATAAGGTTATCAACATCATCATCAAACATGGTTTGTAAATTGGTATTTCCTTTATCTTCAGCATCTGTCGATGATGCTAAGGTAATCTGACTTTGATCTTGTTTACTATCAGGTAAGAAACCAGTTAAGGCATCTCTGAACGATTGTCTAAAAACTTCATTTAGTTGAACAAATACAATAATAGTAGGTTGTTTTGTGATAGGATGAACCATTTGCCTTTTTATTTCTTTTAAGATATGTAAAGATTTAAGTCTTTTGACAGAATCATTTTGATAAATCTTAGTTGGATTTTGATGTGCTTTAAACTCGGAGTTCTTATTAGATTTAACCCATCTATTCAAATCTGAATATGGTACACTGGTTTCATGAAATAACAATGTCATGATGTAAAATTTAGAAAGGGCAGGTAATAATCTAAAAATTGCCAAACATGTTTCTCTTGATTGAAACAATTGCTGATGGACTGATTCAGGTAAATTGTCAAGATATTCGTTAATAGTAGACTTGAAAAAGTCTAAAGAAGCATCTTCTGCCTGTGATGCACTGCTTCCCGGCGGCTGTGGCGTACTCATTGCGTGGTTGTGGTTATCAACTATCTCTCCCATATTATCTTCCCCAAACCCAACATCCAGTTTCAGACATGCTTGCCCGAGACATGTTGAACTCTCACTGCGCATGAGCGAGCGACTGGAAAATTTCATGCTTCTGTTTATTAAGGAAAATTTTTTTGCTGACAAAGATCCAATTTGGCAGGTGGATCAACAACCTGGAAAATATTTCTTTGTATCATTCGGCTAGTGTCCAAAAATTAGAAATGGCCACTGCAGTCAAACAGGAACAACTAGATTCTTTTGACGAGCTTTTGAATCCGGTTTACAAGGGAAAATCGCTTACTGATCCAATCAATACTGCAAAAGATAAATGGAATTTATTACCAGCATTTTTGAAAGTTAAGGGTTTAGTTAAACAACATTTAGATTCCTACAATTATTTTGTTGATGTTGATTTGAAGAAAATTATTCAAGCTAATGAAAAAGTGTTGAGTGATGTAGATCCTGATTTTTATTTGAAATATTTAGACATTAGAGTTGGTTATAAAAGTAAAGCTGATCCAAAACAGATTGAAGTTTTATATCCTCCTCATGAATGTAGATTGAGGGATATGACTTACAGTGCTCCTGTTTATGTTGACGTTGAATATACTAGAGGTAGAAAAATTATTATTCACAGAGATTTAGAAATCGGAAGGATGCCAATTATGTTAAGATCAAATAAATGTGTCTTAAATGGTAGAACAGAAAATGAAATGGCATACTTGAATGAATGTCCTCTTGATCCTGGTGGATATTTTATTGTCAACGGTACTGAAAAGGTTATATTGGTTCAAGAACAATTGAGTAAGAACAGAATTATTGTTGAAGCAGATGAAAAGAAAAGTATAGTCCAAGCATCAGTTACATCCTCCACTCATGAAAGAAAATCAAAGACTTATGTCGTTACTAAAAATGGTAAAATTTATCTAAAACATAATTCTATTAGTGAAGAGGTCCCAGTTGTCATTGTTTTAAAAGCTGCAGGTATTGTCTCTGATTTAGAAGTTTTACAACTAGTTTGTGGTGATGATTCTGTCTATCAAGATATTTTTGCTGTTAATTTTGAAGAAGCCGCAAAATTGGGTGTATACACTCAAAAGGAAGCATTAGAATACATAGGTAGAAAAGTTAAAACTATTAGAAGATTAACTTCTCCAAAATTAACTATCCTTCAAGAAGGTATTGAAGCTATTGCATCAACACTTATTGCACATTTATCAGTTGAAAATTTAGATTTTCGTGAAAAGGCATTGTACATTGCAATCATGACAAGAAGAGTAGTTATGACAATGCATAATCCAAAGTTGGTTGATGACAGGGATTACGTTGGTAATAAACGTTTGGAGTTAGCAGGTCAATTGATGTCTCTTTTATTTGAAGATTTATTCAAAAAGTTCAACAATGATTTCAAGATGAACCTTGATAAAATTTTAAAGAAACCAAGTAGAGCTTCTGAATTTGATGCTTTATTACATATCAATATTCACTCAAATAATATTACTACAGGTTTAAATAGAGCTATTTCAACTGGTAATTGGTCTTTGAAGAGATTCAAGATGGAAAGGGCGGGTGTTACACACGTTTTAAGTAGATTATCTTATATCTCTGCATTAGGTATGATGACAAGAATTTCGTCTCAATTTGAAAAATCTAGAAAAGTTTCTGGTCCAAGAGCTTTACAGCCTTCTCAATTTGGTATGTTATGTACCTCTGATACACCTGAAGGTGAAGCTTGTGGTTTAGTTAAGAATTTAGCTTTAATGACACATATCACAACTGATGATGAAGAAACTCCAATTAGAAAATTATGTTATATTCTTGGTGCTGAAAATATTAATATCGCCGATAGTTCAACTCTACACACCAATGGAACATTTGGTGTTTATCTGAATGGTACATTAGTTGCAACAACAAGATTTCCAAATAAATTCGTTAAAACTTTTAGATTTTTAAGACGAACAGGTAAAGTTTCAGCTTTTGTTTCAATCTATACTAATGTTCATCAAAGTGCAGTTCATATCGCAGCCGATGGTGGTCGTATTTGCAGACCTTTAGTTATTATTGAAAATGGTCAATCGAGAGTTAAAGAAGAGCATTTAGTTAAATTAAAAAATGGAGAATGGGAATTCGATGATTTCTTAGTTAACGGACTAGTTGAA
The DNA here is from genome assembly GCA_030560915.1 of Pichia sp. NRRL Y-12824. NCBI lineage: Eukaryota > Fungi > Ascomycota > Pichiomycetes > Pichiales > Pichiaceae > Pichia > Pichia sp. NRRL Y-12824. Next base: position 16,848 of record JAKTWG010000083.1, on the reverse strand, counting down.
TATTTGGATGTCAATGAAGAAAACGATTCTTTAATTGCATTATACGAAAAAGATATTATTAAAGCAACTACACATTTAGAAATTGAACCATTTACTGTTTTAGGTGCAGTTGCTGGTTTAATCCCATATCCACATCATAATCAATCTCCAAGAAACACTTATCAATGTGCGATGGGTAAGCAAGCAATTGGTGCAATTGCTTATAACCAATTTAGAAGAATTGATACTTTATTATATTTGATGTGTTATCCGCAACAACCGATGGTTAAATCAAAGACAATTGAATTAATTCAATATGATAAATTACCTGCAGGTCAAAATGCAACCGTTGCAGTCATGTCATATTCTGGTTATGATATTGAAGATGCCTTAGTTTTAAACAAATCATCGATTGATAGAGGTTTTGGTAGATGTCAAGTATTTAGAAAGAATACCGCAGTTTTGAAAAGATATCCAAATCATTCAAAAGATATTTTAGCGGGTATGCGGGTTAATGAAGACGGTGAACCAATATGGCAACATACTGCTCTTGGGCCTGATGGTTTAGGTGAAGTTGGTATGAGAGTTCAAAGTGGTCAAATTTATGTTAATAAATGTGTTCCAACTAATGCTTCTGAAAGTGTTTTAGGAGGCCCAGGTAATCCACAACAGCAACAACAGCAACCGCAACAGACACATAGAGATCAACCAATGGTTTACCGAGCTCCAGAGCCAAGTTATATTGATCAGGTTATGATGTCTGTTAGTGATACAGATCAAGCATTAATTAAGGTTTTATTGAGACAAACACGTCGTCCTGAATTAGGTGATAAATTTTCTTCTAGACACGGTCAAAAGGGTGTTTGTGGTATTATTGTTCAACAAGAAGATATGCCTTTTAATGATCATGGTGTTTGTCCTGATATTATTATGAATCCGCATGGTTTCCCATCTCGTATGACGGTTGGTAAGATGCTTGAATTGGTTTCTGGTAAAGCTGGTGTTCTTGATGGTTCATTACAATATGGTACATGTTTTGGTGGTTCGAAATTAGAAGACATGTCTAAGATTTTAGTTGATAAAGGATTTAACTATAGTGGTAAAGATATGCTTTACAGTGGTATTACTGGTGAATGTTTACAAGCTTATATATTCTTTGGTCCAATTTATTATCAAAAATTAAAGCATATGGTTTTGGATAAAATGCATGCTAGAGCTAGAGGTCCAAGAGCTGTTTTGACTAGACAACCAACTGAAGGTAGATCAAGAGATGGTGGTTTGAGATTGGGAGAGATGGAAAGAGATTGTGTTATTGCTTATGGTGCATCACAATTGTTATTAGAAAGATTGATGTTGAGTTCTGACGCTTTTGATGTTGATGTTTGTAATGCATGTGGTTTAATGGGATACAATGGTTGGTGTCCAACATGTAAGACAAGTGAAACAATTATTAAAATGACTATTCCTTATGCTGCTAAATTATTATTTCAAGAATTAATTTCAATGAATATTGCACCACGTCTAAAGCTTGGTGATGTATTCTAAAAAAATAGCATATCCAAAATAGTTGATTTAATTAATTTACATTTTGTAATTTAAGAAAAAGTTCATAGAGTTAATAGAATAATGACCCTTGTAAATTTTGTATGAATCGTAGATGCTTATCCTGAATTTGCGTAAAAAACGTCCAAAGCTTTTAGAACTTTCGGAAAGAATATAAATAATTAGTTAGCAAAGGTATACATTTATAAATTAATACAAACTAATCAAGAACCATAAACTAAATTATAATCTAAATTTAACTGTTTATATAGTTCCTCCATAGTAAAGTCGTCATTTTCATCATCATCGTTATCGTCATCTAATGGAATTTCACCTCTTTCTATCTTTTCACTCATTTCTTCTATTTCCCTTTTTCTTGATAATATTTCTTCTTTTTCGTACTTTTCCAAGTTTTTGTATTCTTCAGTTTCCATATATTCTTCTATCCTGTACAGTAAACTTTCATCAAATTCAAATTTCATTTTTCTTAATTTTGACCTTTTTTGCTTTTTTCTAAATTCGTCCATCCCTCCCATTCTATCTATTTTAACTTTTGCTTGATTGAACATATAATTTGATGCCTTTTCTGCAATATCTCTCCATTTAACGATCAAAGCATCAAGTTTTTCAGTTTCTTGTAAATCTCTATACTTTTTAACTTTTTTCATAACATTCAATTCAGTTTGGTACTTTAATATTTCACGTTGTAACTGACGTTCTGACTCCTCAAGATATTCTTTTGAAGATAATTGATTTAATTTAATCTGGACTGAAGTTTTAGCACTGGAGTTGGACCTGATATCAGCCAAGGGGGTAGAAAAACTACGCACCGATAAAGGTGATGTCACTTTAATTTTATTCAGTTGAGGTGTTTCCAACGATAGATTCATAGAAAGATTCGTGCTATCAATAGTTGTGTTTGTTTCATCATCATCATTATATGAGGTGTTTGTAGGTGATAACACCGGAATGGATGTATCCATTAATGATTTAACTTCTAAAGGTAGTGGAGTTGAGAAAATTCTCACGCCTTCTTTGCCACATGTTGATGGTCTTTTCAAGTGTTTGGGACTATGCTTAGAAGTACGTGATTTCAAATCCATTGAGTTCGATCTCTTGCGTTGTTTTGGTAAAACCAGCTTTTCATTTAGTTTAGGCAACACAAGTTCCTGTTTCTCATGTTTTATAGGTGATGGTCTGATTGTCCCGTACAGATCCTGCTGACCAACAAAAGATTGCTCAGGATCCAACAGCGATTTATTTGATTCGGAGACAAGATCTGTAGTATCAATGGCCGACTCGTCAAGCGATAAGTTGATGGATGTGTGCATAAGTGTGTGTAATACTGTGCCAATAGTCTCCGAGGTGGGTATTTCTCTTGGCAACTTCCAAACCACCCGTAAACAAGCCGCCTCCAGAAGTGCAACTGTCAACCCACAGAGAAAACATGTAGCAGCCAAAGGCGGCTCAAACTGGCGACGCGTCGATCATTATTTGCTTTTTCCAGAATTCTTTTTCTCGCTGTCTTTTTTCAGACTGAAATTTTTTCCTGAAATTTTTTTTTTTCATACTTAGACACTGGGTTAAGCTAGGTTTTACAGGTTTGGGGTCTAGAAAAAGGGGTTTATACCAGGAAAGAACACTGTATTTCTGATCACGCATATATATATATATACAACCAAGATGGGTAAAGTAGGAAAGTCCACCAAGAAGTTTCAGTCAAAACACTTGAAACACACCATTGAACAAAGAAAAAAGGTTCAAGAACATAGCAAGAAAATGGCCCTAAGAAAGGGTAGCAAAAAGGGATCCAATGGTACCCCTTCTACATCTGATAAAAACCAAAAGAATGCTCAAGTTTTTGAAGATGTCGATGTTGAAGAATTCTTTGATAAAGATGATAAGCTTCCAGAAATGAATAAGAAGAACAAAAAAGAAGCTGCAGAAGCTGCAGCTAATGCTGAATCTGAAAATGAATCATCTGACGAAGAAGATGAAAAAGATCTTGATATGGATGCTTTAGCAAAAGAAGATCCAGAGTTTTATAACTACTTAAAAGATAATGATAAGGATTTATTAGATTTCAATGCTGTTAATCCATTAGATGCAATCAGTGATGATGAAGATGAAGAAGAAGAAGCAGGCGATGATATTGAAGATGTTAAGGCAAAGAAAGTTATTGCTAATGAAGCGGCTAGAAAATCTATTAATGTTGATTCCAAACTTGTAAAGAAATGGTCCGAAGATTTAAGATCTGACTCTCCATCAATAAAAACTCTTAAAAACGTTGTTATTGCTTATAAAGCTGCAATTAATACAGATTCCAACGAAGAATTTAAATACTCTGTTACTGAAGAAAATGTTTTCAAAAACCTCATGATTGTTGTTTTACAAGATTTCCCGTTAGCAGTTCAAAAAATTACTCCATTTAAAGTATCTTCAAATGGTATTAGAAATATTTCAGGAAATAAAAAAAAAGTTACCCAAGTATCTGCTATTGTTAAAGTTCATACTCCATCTTTAATTACTCTTCTTGAAGATGCTTCAAATACTGAAACATGCGCATTAGTTTTACAATCGGTTCAAGAACTATTACCTTATTTATTGTCATTTAGAAAACTTTTAAAAACCGTTGTTAATTCCATTGTTGATATTTGGAGTTCATCAAGTTCAATTGAAACTCAAATTTCAGCTTTTGCATGGATGAATAATGCATGCAAAGAATATCCAAAATCCGTTTTAGAAATTGTTTTAAGATCTACTTATTCAAGTTTCCTTAAAAATTGTGGTAAAACCAATGTTCACACTACCCCATTACTTAACTTTCAAAAGAATTCAGCTGCTGAATTATTTAGTTTAAATCCAACCCTTGGTTATCAAATTGGTTTCGAATTTGTTAGACAATTAGCAATTCATTTAAGAGGTAGTGTCAATAATCCAACTAAAGATAGTTACAAAACAATTTATAATTGGAAATTTTGTCACGGTCTTGATTTCTGGTCAAGAGTTATATCTGTTCAACCAAAGGTTGAATCTGTCGATCAAGCTGAAAATCCGTTAAGACAATTAATCTATCCCTTAGTTCAAGTTACTATTGGTACAATTAAACTTATCCCAACCGCACAATTTTTCCCATTAAGATTTTATTTAATCAGATCTTTAATGAGATTATCTCAAAATACCGGTGTTTATATTCCATTATTCCCACTATTAAGTGAAATCTTACATTCTAGCATGTTCTCAAGAGTTCCAAAGCGTGAAAACTTACCAGCAATTGATTTTGAATGTAATATCAAGGTTAACAAAGCTTACTTAAATACTCGTGTTTTTGTTGAAGGTTTATGTGAAGAATTAGTAGAACTTATTGGTGAATATTTTGTTCTATACTCTAAGTCCGTCGCATTCCCAGAATTAACTACCCCACCATTAATTTTCTTAAGAAGATTTATCAAAAAGAACAACGCTGCAAAGAACAATGCTAAATTTAACAGACAATTAACTACTCTTATTGAAAAATTAACTGCTAATAGTAAGTATATTGAAAAGCAAAGAAGTAGTATCGAATATGGACCTAAGAATAAAGTTGCTGTAAGTAAATTCTTACAAGAAGTGAAATGGGATAAGACTCCACTTGGTGCTTATGTTGCCACACAAAGATTAGTCAAGGAAGAACGATTAAGAATACTCAGAGAATCTTTAGAGCAAGATGCTAAAGAAGCTAAGAACAAAAATGAGGTTGATTCTGATGGTGATATCGAATTAGATAACGCTGAAGACGATGAAGACGATGAAGACGATGAAGACGATGAAGACGATGAAGACGACGAATAAATTTGTAATTCTCTAGATACTACACACTTTAAATAATCCACACTGTATATCTCCAACCAACTTATCGGGCCAATCAGAACCCGCCCTGATATCACCCACGTTCCGGAACGCGTTTTTGACAGTCCCCGAGGAAACTAAGCTGTTTTTGGGCTGTCTGGCAGCCTGCGATGGCGTCTCTTCTTTAAAGGCGAATTCTTCTTCTTGGTTGAGGATTTGGGGGTGTCTTAGTCTTAAACTTACGTCTACGATATCGAACCAATAATGATATCCTTTGTACCATTTCTACTGCTCAGTTTTTCCGAAGCATTGACAATTCCTGAGCAATTTAATCTTCAATCTACAATCAAAGAGACTATCAACAACTTTTTTCCAGCAGAAATCAAGCAATGTCCAATTGACCTCCCCTTCTCATGTACTAATGATACCGTTGTTGAAGACTCTTGTTGTTTTGAATACCCAGGTGGTATTCTTTTACAAACTCAATTTTGGGACTATTATCCTCCTATTGGCCCCGATGACATGTTCACCCTTCATGGACTTTGGCCGGATAGATGTGATGGACAATACGATCAGTTCTGCGATCCGTCAATGGAAATTAGAAGTGCTAAAACCATTCTGGAAGAACATGGTGAAACTGAATTACTGGAAAAAATGAGTAAGGTGTGGAAAAACTTTAATGGAAATGATGAATCTTTATGGATTCACGAATTCAACAAGCATGGTACATGTTTGAGTACACTTAAAGAATCTTGTTATTCCGGAGATTACAAACCACAAAAAAATGTGGTTGACTTTTTCAGAAAATCCGTTGAATTATTTGAAGATTTGCCAACATATCAGTGGTTAGCTGAAAACGGTATTGTTCCATCAAAAGAACAAACTTACACAAAAAGACAAATTGAAGACACTTTAAGTGCAAGATTTGGACAACCGGTTTTCATTAAATGTAATAGATTTCATGCTATCCAAGAAGTTTGGTACTTCCACCATTTACGTGGATCAGTTGTTGGAGGTGATTATCAAGCAATTCCTGCATTACTCGGTTCACAATGTCCTGAAGATGGCATTAAATTTATTCCAAAGAAAAATTTTACACCACCAAAACCTACACATACCGATCCATCTGGGCCAGCTCCAACTGGAAAAGTTTTACATGGTTCTCTTAAACCTGAAGGTTACCCAGGTTGTATTATTAGTAATGGTAATTGGTATTCCTCTGGAACATGTGCGAAATTCACATTAATAAAGGCAGAATTTGGTGGTTATAATATTAAATCTTCTAAAGGTTACTGTAAGATTGGGAATGAAGGCTATTTAGTATGTGGCAGAAGTGTTTCTCCAATGCAATTTGCTTATGATAAAGAGAAACAATTGGTTACATTTGGTGGTAAAACAAGATGGAGCGCAGAAAAAGTCCCCGTTAGATTTGATCAAGTTACAATTAGTCCTGGTTATGATGGACCTATTCAATTCCATCTCAAATTGGAAATTTAGTGCTGGGGAGCACGTCTCATTTATTGATTTTTATTTATATTATTTACCACGTGAAAAACCGTTTTTTATATCCCAAAACAAAATAAAATAAAAGTTTGATTATTGTAATACATTTTGCTGATACCCCACGAAATGCAAGCGATTTTTGTTCTAAATGTAAGAAGACAATACATAAATGTATTATTGCAGGAATCTTTAATTATTCAGAGATGGTTTGGTTAATCCAATTACATGTATTTTTTCTAAGAACCAAAAAAAGTAATTGTATTTAGCCCCTACGATTATGTCGCAATCTGGGTATAATTACCCGGATTGCGGGAAGAGAAAGATTTAATAGAGAAAACGCTGATGGAATTTTTCACTGTGGTTGACGTGAAAAATGGACGTTGATTACTTTGGGATTCTTTCTTCTTATCTTGTATATAGAATTTATTTTACCTCCTTTTATAACGAAGTTATATACTCAGAATAGATTATTAACAGGAAGTAAGTGTTACATATTAATCAGTTACGATCAGCAAGTTAAAGGTACGAATAACTATCTCTATAACATACTATCGTTCAAGATACAAACGGCACTCGAGCTGTACCGACTCTGCTACTATAAATTGGCCTAGTAGCTGAGCGCTCGACGTATTAAAATACCGACAGATTAGTTTAAATTTTCTTAAAAAAATTGTTTTTATTAATTATTATTTACAGATTATGGCGCTATATAACAGAAGGAGTAACTTTGTTTTTATTTTATGTACAAGTCTATCAAGCAGAACATGATTTACAATTTTCCGGATCTTTCAAGTTGCAACTTACAACTGATTTATTGAAAATATCGTATTGATCATTTAAATCACTGTTTTTAGGTTTAGAATTTTGATGTCCTGAATCTTCATCATCACTAAGATCCCTATTTCTTTTTTTACGTCCATCAATTTCATCGTTATTTTTCTTCTTTACAAGTGGTGGATCCAAACTAAATTGGATTGCAGATGCAGCTGCTTTAGTTCTTAAATAATACATACCTGTTTTCAAACCTTTTTTCCATGCATAAAAGTGCATACTTGTTAGTTTAGAAAAGGTAACATCTTGTAGGAATAAATTCATACTTTGTGATTGATCAACAAAAGGGGCTCTTTCAGCAGCCAGATCAATTACGATTTTTTGAGAAATTTCCCAAACAGTTTTGTATAAATTTTTAATATGTTTTGGAATTACAGGAATGGATTGAATAGACCCATCATTTAATATAATCATATTTTTCATTTCAATATTCCATAATCCAAGTTTCACTAAATCATCAACCAAATATTTATTCACCACTTGATGTTCGCCTGACAAAACACGTCTGATATAAATGTTTGATGTAATAGGTTCAAAACATTCATTAAATCCAAATATTTGTGAGGTTGATGCAGTTGGCATTAATGCAACAAGTAAGGAATTTCTAATACCAAATTTACCTATTTTTTCTTTTAACGCTTGCCAATTCCATAATCCAGTAGGTTCAACTTTCCATAAATCAAATTGTAAGTTTCCTTTAGAAACAGGAGACCCATCATATGTCTCATATGCTCCAAATTCTTGTGCCAGTTCACAAGATTGTTCTAGAGCAGCATGATAAATAGTTTCAAATATTTTCACATTTAATTCTCTTGATTCTGGTGATCCAAAAGGCATTAAAAAATACATCTGCTAATCCTTGAACTCCCATTCCAACGGGTCTATTTTTGATATTTGACTTTTGACAATTTTCAAGTAAATATGAATTTACATCAATCACACGATCTAAATTTCTAATAACAACTTTACTTATATCGTGTAATTTTTCGAAATCAAATATATTATCTTTAACAAATGTAGGTAATGCCAATGATGCTAAGTTACAAACAGCAGTTTCGTCTTTTGATGAATACTCAATAATTTCACAACATAAATTTGAACTTTTAATAACACCTAAATTTTGTTGATTTGACATCGAATTACATCTATCTTTGTAGAGCAAAAATGGATTACCTGTTTCTGTTTGTGCTACTAATATTGCATGCCATAGTTTTCTAGCACTAATTTTTTTAATATATTTTTCTTGTCTTTCGTACTTTTCGTATAATTTATTAAACTCTTGTCCATAACAATCAGTTAAACCTGGACACATGTCTGGAGAAAACAAACACCACTCCAAATCTTTTTCCACTTTATCCATAAATAAATCAGGTATCCATAATGCTAAAAATAAATCTCTTGCTCTCATTTCTTCTTTACCATGATTTTTTCTCAAATCTAAAAATTCAAATACATCACCATGCCAAGGTTCTAAATATATACAGAATGCACCAGGCCTTTTATTGCCACCTTGATCGACATATTGTGCAGTTGAATTGAAAACTCTTAACATTGGTACTAAACCTGATGAAATACCATTAGATCCATTAATATAAGCTCCATTTGATCTAATATTAGAGACATGTAAACCAATACCACCGGCTGATTTTGAGATAATTGCAGCATTGTATAACGTTTTATAAATTCCATCTATTGAATCATCTTTCATAGCTAAAAGGAAACATGATGATAAACATGGATTTTCTAAACCTGAGCTGAATAAAGTAGGTGACGCATGAATAAAATATTTCTTAGACATGAGTTCATATGTTTCTAAAACTCGTGCTATATCAGTAGTATGTATACCCAAAGCAACTCTCATCAATAAATATTGTGGAGTTTCTGAGACGGTACCTTCTAACCTCAAAAGATAGGACCGTTCTAAAGTCCGAAATCCAAAATAATCAATATTGTAATCTCTAGAATGACATATTGCTTTATCTAGAACATCTTTATGTTTTAAAACAATGTTATATATTTTCTTAGAAAGAACTGTACCTCTATTTTCCCTAGACTTTGGAAATTTAAAATTGAACAAATAGCTGAAATTTTCGGAAAATTTTTTCGAAAGACGTTTCTGCAAATGTGTAGATAAAACTTTTGAAGCAAGTGTCGAATACTGATAATATTTTGTAGTCAGAGACGCCAAAGTCTCAGCAACCAGGCTTGTTAGCTCATCAGTGTTAATTTTATTTGGCAATCCGGAGCTTATTTTGTTGACAACGTCTTCGATATCTATGAAATCCGAGGAAAGGTCCGAAGATAACGAATGCAAGAAGTTTGCGAGTGTTTCTGGATTGAAGGCCGACTGGCCCGAAGTCCGGTGCACCACGGTGACTGTTCTTGCAGCGGTCATACTTAGTATATGCTGATATGTAGAGCTACACACGACCCCCAGCCCCAGCCCCAGCCCAGCTCCAGCTCCAGCTGCCTAAAGACAGCAGCAATTACCTTTCCCGATCGGGAAGACGTGAAACTGCCCCAGCTCACTCGCCACGCAGCCGGTCCTGGTAATGCGCCACACAAAAGACAAGCATCCACCGGGCGTTGGTCAGAAGACAACGACAACTGCTGGTCCAGCTTTCCCACCCACTCCGGCTGGACGGCCGGACACAGAACCCTGCGACCCGGTCACCTGACATCACGTATGGCATTCTGCAGCTGCTGTCCAACATCCGGATGTGGTCGCCCATCTGGCGCATAACGTCTACAAGACACACCATTCCGACGTCTAAGTTGTTGTGCGAGAAGAATCCACCGATAGAGAACTCTCCAGTACAGTACAGTTGCACGACGGATTTCGTTAGCTTGTTTGTGTTTTTGTCCTTTTCGTATTTCTCAATCTTTGATGTAGATCCCATTGGAATTAGCTTATATCCGTCAAGTTCCAGATTTAGAATATTCAAACATGTAGACAACAAAAGAATCAATTGTCCTAATGCAGCATTGATTTCATGCCATGTCACTTTGATATCATCAAGACATCCTAATCGTAAACCATTTATAGTTCCAAATTTACCATTATGTGAAATATCGAAAAAGTTATTGAACACATTTGTGTTTCTAAGAGAATCTAAGAAATCCAGATTTTGAGAGTATTTATTTTTAACTCGCCCTAAATCTTGTAAATTTGTTTCCATTTCCAGTTCATACTGGTTTTTCTGTAAACAAAACTCCTTCTCTTCTTCTTCTAACTCTCGCAGTTCTTGCTCCAATGCATCTAACTCATTATTCAATTTTAAATGTTTTTCATCTTCATCTGCAATTTCTTTTAATATTTTGGCTTCATCTTCTTTCAATTTATCCAAATCATCCAATGCTTTCTTTGTCTTTTCAACATTTGGTCCGTTTTGTGATGTCAACTTTTTTAAAAATTGCATATAAACATCCTTTTCCTTATTTAACGTCTCATATCTTGTTTTCATTTGACTAATCAATGTATTTGCACAATCACTACAAACTGGATAATCAATTTCATATTTCATTGAAACTATATCAAATATTTTATCCAAACTATCAACACGTTCACTTATATCTGACTTTTTATTAATAGCATCTTTAATTTCCTCATTTTTGAATGGTCTAATAACATTAGGTGTACTATTAACAGTTTTTGTTAATGATCCATTATAAAGTCTATCCTCATCATCTTCATCATCAATTGATTCACTACTTTGTGTTTTGTCATTTAAATACACAAAAGAATGTTTATTGTTTGATGTATCATTGTCATCACTGTTATCTGATTCGTTATCTGTATATTGTAATCCATCTTCAGTTTTCGATTTGTTAATCGATATTAATCGTCCTCCAGTTGATTTTAATGCATCTTGAAAAATATCCATTCTTCCATCAGGTATTCTAGGATATTCATTATAAATGTTATTTGAATTTTTGTCATTGTCTTTATTATCTATTCCTATTGACGATGGCTTTTCTGCATAATTTAAAGTAAGTAAATTTTGTTGTGCGTGACTGAGCTCTTCTAAGGATTCACCTATAACAAGAGGCAACTTGCAACTTCTACAGAAATAAATTGTGGAATCCATGGTAGTTACAGAAATTATTGATAATTTATGGTAAATAAAGAGTACGCCTCAACAAGATAAACCTGTGTACAAACCAATCATGCATGAATTGATTATTATAAACGCGAGGAGAAGAAAATTGCGAACTTTTTCTTGATTGCAAAGTATAGGGGGGGGGTTGGTTTAAAATTAGTTTATAAAAGATTTATGTTTACGTTTATATATACATAGCACAAGACGCTTATCTTTCCTCAATAGAAAAGACAAGATCTTTGTCTTTTTTAGGATCATAAGGTTGCATTAAAAATTTAGAAAATTTCTTCAAGTTTGGTAAACCTCTAATTTCGTTACCTAACAAAGGCATTTTAATTAAATGATAATCTTCATATAATTCATCCATTTGATCCAAATACTTCTTTTGCATTTTCCATCTAGCTTGACATCTTTTACATTCATCATCATCTGCAAATAATAATTGATTGACAATAATTGTATTGACATCCATATTGTATTTCATTAAATCTTGAATTAATCTTTCAGTTTCGTATAATGATAAAAATTCAGAAATACAAACACAAACAAAAGTAGTTAATTCTGGATCTTGAAATTGTTTATTAACTTCAGTAACTTGTTCTTTAATTTCACCTAATTTATTAAACATTTCTTGCTTTTGATCACCACCCATCATACTAAGTAATGAACCCATCTTACCTGTTATTTCATTAAACTTTCCTAAAAGTTTTTCCAAAGTAGAAGGTAATTGTAAAAATCTTAATGTATGACCGGTAGGTGCAGTATCGAAAATAATAGTATCATATTTAATAATTGATGTATCAGTTTCACTGGCTTTTTGGTTTTTAATATGTTTTAAAACTTCCATGAATGAGAATGCTTCATCAATACCTGGAATAGAACTTGTGACTTCTGACAAAACACTGTTTAAAGGATCATTTGCATCCATGCCCATTTTATTTGATGCACTAAATTCTTCCATTGATGAAGATGGATCAATTTCCATACATGACAAATTATTTAATCCGTCAACGATTCTTGCATCTTTACCGAATTTTTGATCAAATGCATCGGATAAATTGTGTGCTGGATCAGTGGAAATTAGTAAGTAGTTCTTTTGTGGATTGTTTAATGCTAATTGGATTGCAATAGATGAGGAAGATGTGGTTTTACCAACACCACCTTTACCACCAACGAAAACCCATCTTAAGGTGTCGTGTGAGACGATATCTCTAAGTGTAGGATCGACTTCAAAGTCTGACATAATCTCTGCTATTATTATTCTCTCCACTTCCCTCCTAAACTGTTCAAAAACAACAGACAAACACTGCTCTCGTGCCATGGCAAGAACACATGGGGGCGACGCCAATTTCAGCTTCAGCCCTCACGAGCGAGAAAGAGAGCGAGAGTCCTCACAACGGTCACGTGACTTAAAGAAGTCACGTGTGTCCCGGATAGGATTGTCAACCATGGTGACCCGTTTTTTCACCCATCCGGAGAGTTTGTTCTGTATCCGGGGGTTTTTATATCGAGTATCGACAAGGAAAATAACTGCGTAATCATTGATATTCCGAATTGCCCGGCCAACAGATTGGTTGATCGCTTTCATGCACAAATTCTCATAAAATTCCTGGCTTTTCGACTTAGCATATGCTTCAGAGTTTCCTAAACTTATGTATTTGCGTTCAATGTATTCTCGTTTGGCTATTAAATCACTACTGAATGCGTTTGGATAAGGAAGACCAATCATAAATACAGCTCGTGCAAGTTCATTTGAAAAATTTATACCTTCTGACATTTTACCACCAACCACAGAGAGTAAAAATGCACCATTTATATTACTTTCTTCTTTCAATTGGATTGTCCGTTTGTATTCAGTTAATGTTTCATCAACTGACTTATCTTTGGATTCAAGAAATATTTTCTTGATATTGTTAATTTCGTCGTAAATCCCAGACTTTTTCCATACATCCATTACTTTTTCAAGATATTTATAACTTGGAAAAAATGCAACTGAACCATCAGGTATTTCTTTTAACAAATCACACAATAAACTCCCCAATTTATTAATCATATATTCATCATTTCTTTTTTGAAAAGAGAATTCAAAATTCACATTACCATTGTGAGATATAGGAAACACACAAAGATTAGAATCTGAAATGACATGATTGCATGAAAAATGTTTGATTTTATCATTCCCTAAATAAGGGACCAAAAAATCAGTAAATTCAGAAACAGGTTCCATTGTACCACCTGCAAGAATAATGCATTTACTTTCTTCAACAATATCTTTAAAATCTTCACTTGGATCGAGAAGTAGATATTTTAACGTAATGTTACCCTTTGAATCTTTATCCCAAAAAAACTTACCACTTTTCAATGGATTTGATAAAGAGTATAAAAATGATTTGATACCGAATAACAAAGGTTGACCTGATGATTTGTAATATTCATCAGATGATAATTTAATTATTTTTTCCATATAAGATTCTAATTTAAATGCAAGTTTTGATTTTACAAGATATGATTCAAGTTCAAAAATATTCAACAAATCAGTAACATCATCTTTAAAAATTTCATTTCTTTCTACAGTCTTACCAGAAATAACTTCCCCCATTTCGTTTGAAGATACCATAAATTTGTACAAACTTGATATAAGTTTATTTAATTTAGCAATATTGATTCTATTTCCCGCTGTCATTTTGAACATGAATTTTTTAGTATACATTTTCAAACTTTTCCTAACAAGTTTTAAATCATTAATAGAAACACTAGTTGAATATATCCTAGATATTGTATCCAATAGATTATGGGCTTCATCAATAACCACAATTGAATTTTTTAAATTAAACCCTAACACTTGTCTTGTATCTTTATGCAACAAAAGTTGATATGGCATTGACATGATTTCTGCAATAGGTATATCTGATCGTATACTATAATAAGGACAAATATTTAACTTTTCACCCATATGATGGATATCTTCAATATCATAAATATCTGACATTACTAAATCATTTAAACGATCTTTTTTCGCAATATCTTCTTCATTAAATGGTTTTGGCATATATGAACATTTTTCGGCTTCTTTTGTAGATTGTTGAAGATTTTGACATGCTTTGTTGATTGCCTGTAAATCGTTTTGTTTATATACGGATTCATTAATGCAAAGTTGTTTTCTTGATCCCATTGGAAGGTATTTGATACGTTCATCATCAAGATTATCGATAGATGATGGAAAATTAGTAAGTTTTAATTGACTGCTGAACTGACTAAGTTGAGAATGTGTACGTGATACAAAGAAAATTTTAACTTTAGATTCGTTGATTTGTGTAGCATGTGCATTTTTTTCAAATGTTTTGTGATTTCCTTCAACTTTATAAAGTAATTGTTCAACGTCTTTAGATATTCCATTTTTTGTATGAGTATTATCATCAACAATATCATAATCATCAGGAGCTAAATCATCAATATTTAAATCTTCATTAGCTACAGATTCGATTTTCCTTTTTTTAAAATATTTGACATTTCCACGTTTTCCAGGATCATCATCAATATTCACTGCAATTCCCTGTTCTTTAACCTCTTGTAAATGTTGCTCGTATTTTCTTGCTTCACCAAGATATTCGTTTAGGATTTTATCTTTAAATGATTGTTTCACCCATTCTGGTTCATCATCATCTTCTTCTTCATTATCATGATTTGACAAATCATTTAGTTTTTCATTAATAATTCCTTCATTTACGCTTTTTTTATACTCACGTAACCAAGTCATTGTTGAACAAATCAAACTAAGCGTTTTACCTGTTCCTGTAGGTGATTCAAATATTCCAATTTTATAATTGTTTTTCAAAGTATCATATATTTCACGCATTAAATCAAGTTGAACTTGATATGGATGTTCAAACGGATGGTTAAAATGATCATTTGTCATGCGTTGAACGAATATGAGTATTAGATATTGAATAAGGGTTCATAACATTCATCTGATTTAATGTACACGAGAGCTAATTATTAATTCATGTTACGCGTTGGCTTTGAGGTCGCACCGTGTTGGTGCTGCATGTTTTGCATGTTAAAGATTTTCCAACCATGCAAAGAAAGGCAATAATAAAGTAACAAAGAGAGGGAAATAATACCGGGCAAACATGATGAACTACAATTTTGGGGATAAAGTACAAGCATTGATTTATCAAGCGAAGGTAGAAAAAAGTGAAAAGGATTCGATTTTGTTGAATAAACGTATCACATATGAGGAGTTCACGAAAATTTACAAATCATATGAACCAGGGGTAGGACAAGTGAAGAAAAATATAATGTATTATATGAGTGATCTTGTTCCTGTGATTAGTGTGTATGATATAGAAGATGTGAAAAAAGTTCCTAAGACGGATGAGTATAAACGATTAATGAGTAGATTACGAATGGAAGAACAAGAGAAAGCATATCGGAAGTTTCTTAAAAAAGACCAAACATCATATACGGGAGATGTTGATTCAATTGGCAAGTATGCTTTTATGCCAGATAATGATGCTGATGTGAACAAAGTAGGGAGTGTTTCTGAGGCTGCAAAAGAAGTTAAGCATCAAATAACCACGATATTCAATGTGATGATTACTGTTGTTTCTGTTGGTTATTCAGTTTGGTACTGGAGTGGTAGTAGTATGGGTATAAGAGATAATGCGGCGATTCGACTGTTGTTGAGTCTTTTTGCGTCATTACTTGTCCTTGTTGCTGAAGTTGTTGTGTTTGGCGGGTATCTACGAAAAGTAAAGGAGGCCCGAGTGAAGGAGAGAAAGGTTAAGGAAACGAAGAAAGTGGTACAGAGTGTTGTTATCCGAAGCAACCGAAGCAACCGAAGCCAAAAAAAATAGTAATGTCAGAGTAAATCTACAGCAATGTGTAAATATATATCCAATATATAGTGGAACACGCAGAACGCTTATGTCAGCACCCACACAAAAAAAAAGACGAAGGGAAACGCGGCTCGGCTGGCGCGGCTCGGTCGGGGCCTGTAGGCTCTAGACGGGGGGGGGTGGAGGCTACGAGAGGGGCTACGGGGGGTAGATGAGGGGTTATGTCT